>JAWQFJ010032271.1:17500-20000 GCA_034096865.1 Theodoxus fluviatilis | reverse complement strand
ATACCATTGTGAAGAATATCAGGAGATGACAAGGCCCTTTGTGTGAGCAAGATATTTCGTGTACATAATTTTTGTTATTCTGTTCCCCCGACTCACATTGGCGAATACACTCGACACATATCGTAACCGATGCTGTAAATCATTAGAAACTAAAGCACTATTCTGCAATAAAGCGAACTGATTACTGTATCATGAGAGCAACAGACACGCTAGCTGCCAGACACACGCCTACACAAAGATGACTTACATTTCCTCAGAATGTTATCTGCAAGGTCAACTTTTTGCAAAAAACCATTCCTGTTGCTTTAGTGACAGAATTAACCACCTCAAAGAAATAGACGTCGATTACACACGAAATGTAGAATACAAGCTTGATGTAAAGGAGCGAATAAACAAAGTGTAACGCGATAAAATTCTGTCACATAATGACTTACAGTACAGCTTTAGTATAGGCTTTTTCTGTGTCAAAAGGCACTCTGGGAGTTTTTCCACAGAAGGAGTTGCAAATACGCTTCAGTAACGCATAGTCGGAAGATTACTTTGTGGTTGTAAACTTCCCTTGAAATGTCTTTAAGCAATTAAAAAAAGTGTTTGAAAAATATTACACGAAGCGATTAATGCACCTTATCCTTTGTGTTAAAGTCTGCTTTATTTCCATGTCACCATGCGGAGCAGAATTGTCCTTATCTCATCCACATATAAAAGATAACCCTATACAAAAGCTTGGCCTACTGAAGGGAAGCAAAAAGAACCATTGATGCGATAAATGTTTTGCTGTGGTTAGCTAGCCTTATTAACACTCGGATATAATATCACAACATGGTTATGGCACTGGTGCAATTAAAGACATTTACAAGGTACAATATATACATTTCCAACATCATTTCCATGCTCCTTTCGTATGTCGTTATATTGTTTGTCCTGCATCGGGTATTGTTTGCCTGTGGGCTATTGCCATGTTTGTTGCTGGTTGCTCGTGTGTATCGTGCCTTGTGTGCATGACTTCATTGTTTCAGTTACAGTGTCTTGTACGGAGTGTTCTTTCTGCGTATTTGTGCCAAATGCGATGGGCTTTCATCCTTTCCGTGCTTTATATGGGGACCCATGGTTGGTCCTGTTATTGTTTGGCTTGTGTGTTGAAGCCTTGTACGTGTGCCGTGTCTTATTGGTTTATTGGTTTCGCCTGTGTCAAGTTGTTGCTGTGGTGTGTTGCTTTGGGCTTGGCCTGCTTGTGTGCTTATGCATTGTATGTGTACTGTGCCTGATTTTGCTTTACTTGTGTCTGGCATTATTTATATGTTTCATGTCTTTCATGCCTGTAAAGCGCTTTGAGCATGTAAATGAAAATGCGCTGTAAAAATAAACTTTATTATTATTATTATTCTTATTCTTATTATTATTATTATTATTAGTAGTAGTAGTAGTAGTAGTAGTAGTAGTAGTAGTAGTAGTAGTAGTAGTAGTATCATCATTTAGCATTATGAATAAGATGCGATCTTTCTTTTCTCTGTGTAGCAACAAAACCTTTACTGCAGCTCCCTCAAGCCTGGAGGCAAAAATCTCTATAATTATTTATATTCTGGACAACAGGCCTCCATAGTCCCTGTGGTGCACCTTGCTCAGGATATCGTTCTGCTGGGCACCACAAAGATAAGACAGACGGTCATTTGCATCAAACAAATCAGGTAACTATCGCTATGCTTTGATGGCTATTGGCAAACGCGAGCAGAAACCTTTCCGTTTGTCTCTTTACAAGACTGACATCTTTATCTCCTTCTTACATGTATCGTAAGTGAAATTAGGTCACACTTCCATGAGAGGACACTTTGGAGAGTATCGATACGAATCTCACGAATCTCCGGCAAAGCAACAATGATTTCCACCGAGTCACAATTTTCATGCGAACACTGCATTATTTCCTCTGGAGGTGAAAACAACACCGTCCCTGCATGGTCTCTTCACCATCCATCCATAACGTCTCTAGTGAACCTGCCATGTCTAATGCTGTTCACCATCCACCATAACGTCTCTAGTGAACCTGCCATGTCTAATGCTGTTCACCATCCACCATAACGTCTCTAGTGAACCTGCCATGTCTAACGCTGTTCACCATCCACCATAACGTCACTAGTGAACCTGCCATGTCTAACGCTGTTCACCATCCACCATAACGTCTCTAGTGAACCTGCCATGTCTAACGCTGTTCACCATCCACCATAACGTCTCTAGTGAACCTGCCATGTCTAACGCTGTTCACCATCCACCATAACATCTCTAGTGAACCTGCCATGTCTAACGCTGTTCACCATCCACCATAACGTCTCTAGTGAACCTGCCATGTCTAACGCTGTTCACCATCCACCATAACGTCACTAGTGAACCTGCCATGTCTAACGCTGTTCACCATCCACCATAACGTCTCTAGTGAACCAGCCATGTCTAATGCTGTTCACCATCCATCCATAACGTCTCTAGTGAACCTGCCATGTCTAACGCTGTT
>JAWQFJ010032271.1:0-12500 GCA_034096865.1 Theodoxus fluviatilis | reverse complement strand
ACTCACAAGTATAGATTTGCAAAAGAGCGGTCTGATAATGCTTATCTATGTCCAGCTTGCTATGAAGATGACGAAAGTGAAATGCATTTGTTGTTTGAATGTCCTGTCTATGAGGATCTGCGACGAATGTACTATTCCAAGTTGGTGACGAATATGAAAGCATGTGATGTTAAGACATTCTTGTCACCGGAAGAGCCAAAAGCACTACGCACGGTTGCTGTGTTTCTGTATTATACGTTTAAGAGAAGACAAGAAGCGATTTGTATTGCGGTGGCCGATGCGGCATATTGTTTGTAACCGAGTTGTGATGGGCCGGTGGCCTCACAAGAATATACCATTCGTTCGTTTGTTCTCTCTCTCTCTCTTTCACTCTCTCTCTCTATCTCTATATCTCCCTCTATCACACACACACACACGCACACACACACTCATATTCTCTGTCTCTTTTTTGTATCTATGTCTCTGTCTGTGTGTCTGGATGTCTGTCTGTCTTTCTCTCTTTCTCTATTTCTCTCCGTCCGTCCGTCTCTTTCTCTTTCTCTTTCTCTGTCTCTTTCTCTCTATATCTGTCTCTTTCTCTCTTTCTCTCTCTCTCTGTCTCTGTCTCTCTCCCTCCCTCTCTCTCTCTCTGTCTCTCTCTCTGTGTCTCTCTCTCTGTGTCTCTCTCTCTGTCTCTCTCTGTCTCTCTCTCTCCCTCTCTCTCTCTCTCTCTCTCTCTCTGTCTCTCTCTCCCCCTCTCTCTCTCTCTCTCTCTCTCTGTGTCTCTCTCTGTGTCTCTCTCTCTGTCTCTCTCCCTCTCTCTCTCTCTCTCTCTCTCTCTCAATTCACGGTTGTGCCGCGGTCGGTGTCGGACGTGTGCTGGGATGGCTCTGCTGCAGTGTACGGGCTTGCTTTGTCGAACGACCCAAGACGAGATTCTGCTTCAATGTGTGCTTGTCGAACCAGTGGGCTCTAACGTAGGTGTTGAAACTCTCTGCTGTCTTTTTAGTCCCGTTAACATATTTGAAACTTTTTGAACGATATTGCTGAGTTTGGAAAGCGCACTCTCGCGCAGCTCCACCTAACTGCATTTGGGACTGTGCCATGCGGGAATGGCTGCGAAAAGACTACACGGACATTCACGTTGCGTGCCGCTGTGATCTTGAGACAGAATTGTATAATTGCGGTTTCCGCTTATTATGTGTGTTTGTGTGCTCGACGCGGTTTTGAATAGCACCGTCGACATCACCGTGAATTGTGTGGGACGATAGGTTTGTTTCCGCTGGCCTCTATCACTGGATTGACGGTAGGCCGTTAGTGTGGAGTGCTGTGGCGTGGATTCTGATTTGGAGTGCGGGTGTATGGTGCTGACCCTTCTGTTTTTTTTCTTCCGAAACTTGTCGAACGGTTTTGCCGCTTTCCGAAAGGGCATTCTAGCGCAGATCCGATGAACTGTAATTGCGTTTGTGCAGTGCAGGAATCGCTGTGATGATGTGAGTACACGGTCATACATTTTGCAAGTGGTTTTGACTCGGATTTTGAAGGGTCGAATTGTTGTTGTTTCATCTCCCACGCATTGGGTGTTTTTGTGCACTTGATGCGGTCTTGATATAGCGTGTCAATGATATTGTTGCCCTGTGGTTGCGTCGTGAATTACATTGAACGAGGCGTTTGTTTGCTTGGGTCTGTGCTATTGTTTGACAGCTAGGTGATATATATATGTGTATATTTTGTTTTAGTATTTTGATTTAGCATTCTGCCTGCTAACACTGCGGTGTGATTTAGGCAATTTCAGACAGTGTTCAGCTCGACTAGCACGAGCGGCACGATGGGGGTTGAACTTGAGCTCTATCGAGCGCGCATTGGCCGCCACGCTCTTCGTGTTGCTCGTGCGGGCAAGTTACTGACTCCGGACTCAACAAGGGGTGCGTGCGCGTGCGCTGCACTCTTGAGCGTGGCAATCGTGCTCGGCCTATCGTGTGGTGCCTTGGTTTGGGCTCTGGCTTCGTCACAGTTGGCAGTAACCCTGCTCTCTCTCGTGCAGGCAGGTGGCAACACAGTTTCGGCTTGGTACCAGTGTGGGTACCACCCTAGCGAAGGTGATAGGTTGCTCATGGCTATCCATCCAGACCTCGTGGGAGGTACCTCTGCCCTGAACATTTCCACTTTGAACAGCTTGGTGTCAGAAGGCTATCAGTGGAATGAATTTAGTCTCCTGACCTTGGCAGGGGACATCGAGGTCAACCCCGGGCCTGTGGAGAAGTGTGACTTGGATGCAGCCATGGAATCACTCAGAAAGGCCATGTTAGAAGACTCAGAACGATCCATGACTGTTATGGCTGAGAGACTCTCAACGGAAATGCAAAGGTTGGCTGGCTGTATGCAGATCGTGACTGACAAGCTCAACAGCATACAATCTGAGTTGAGTGCAGTGAAAGACAAGCTTGAATACCATGAACAGTTTATGGACCACATCAGCGACCGACAGGCAGACATCGATGCCAGGCTGCAGCGTTTGGAGGACAATCTGGAACGACAGGAGCAAAGAAGTCGTAGAGACAACATCATTCTCTACAACGTTCCAGAGGCAGACAGCGAGACTTTCGAGGACAGTGAAAAGAAGTTCCTGGAGGCTGTCAATGATGTACTCCCAGACCACCTTGACTCCAGAGGCATCAAACGAGCCCATCGCATCGGGAAGGCGGCTCCTGACAGAACACGGCCGCTGATCGCCTGCATGAACCGGAGCTCAGACAAGTACACCATTTTGCATGCCCGGGACGAGTTCAAGAAGAAAGGAGTCGGAGTTTCCGCAGACAGGACCGTCAGACAAAGGACCCAGCTTCGCGAGGCCAGGGAGGTTGGACGCGGAGGGATCTCTGACGGAGTCTCTTCTGGAGAAGTCTCCAACCAGAGCCAGAGTAGAGCCGGATCAGGCCAAGATGCGCGTCATAGAGGGTATGTCGCGCGTATACCTCTATTTTTGCTAAATGTTGTTTTGCGATGCAACACTCTCAGCCTCGAGGAACGACATAGTCGTCCTAAAAGAGAGAAGCAAATTGAAATACAAAGTTTACAACTAAACTTTACCACCACGCCTTGGGGGGACACAACAGTCATAAGATGGAACAAGTGAAGAATGACCACTGACTCAGGGATAAAATAAACAAAGTTTAATTCAAAATACAAGTTCCCTCAGATCACTGCACGGGGCAGTGATCAACAAGGCATCCCACAGCGGAAACAAGATGGTGGGGCACTTCCGCTGTGGAAGTCAAGCCTAAAAAATATACACAACAACAACTACAACAATCACCACAACGAGGTGATTCACAAACCCCCAAAACACATGAGAAAAATCAGCCACAAGTAACTCTGTCCCCATTCCCATGAAAATATTAGCCTACTTCAATACTAAACAGAAGTGGCTAAAGTTCCACACTGGACAATTGACATCAAAACGTTAAGTTACACAGAATATTTAGAACTACTCAAACTCCTTCTAAATAACTCTCCCACTCAGAACTTCTAAGTTAGTGTTGCAGGGATCAGTCTACTCTCACTAGACTGTCCAAGGAAAACGTCCCCTCTCACAGGACAATTAAATGAAGTAATCCCCTCTCACAGGATCACACATAAAAAATACACCCCAGTACACAGCACAGGGACACTGGTCAACTCCGCACTTCTAGTTAGAGAGAACAGGAAGGCACACGCCTCGACCCAGTCAATGCTGTGACCCTGAGGTCACGAGCATCCCCGCAGACATCCCAGAACCTACGTAATTGCCAGTCCCCAATACTGCACACGAGCGCTTACTCTGCTACAAGTATGAGACACTCCCACTACCCTCAGGAGAAAGATAAGGCGACCCCAACGGGTCAAACTAACCCCACCAACTCCTAGGAGACAGCAGAGCGTCCCCACCATTCACAAGTTAATACTAGTAACTGCAGTAAATCTTGAACGAGTTAAGAACACCCAATCCCTAAAGAAATCCCATTACAAATACTTTGCTCTCTCTTCTGCAAAGCTAAAACACTCCCAAAGCAGCTACCGCACTTTGCTGAAATATTACTACTGGGAAGCCACGCCCCTCTTTCACTCAGCGGCGGGCTTGCACTGAACTGGCTCTGGCTAAGGTCACGCTTCCACAACAAACACCGCATTCCACTCTTTCTCCCTCCCCTCGCACACGCTGCTACGGCTTCAGCCAATCACGCGCGCTCTGGCGCTGGACAGCTATACACAACAGGATGAGTGAAAGAAAACGACAGGGCACGCTCTTACCCTTTTGCAGTCCAGATCCGGTTCCTGGAATGCTCTTAATTGTAACACACACAACACCACCTCACTTTAAACCCTCCTAGAGAGAGAGATCGGGAAGGCAGACGCCTCGACCTAGTCGATGCTGTGACCCAAAGGGCACAGGCACCCCCGCACATGCTCTAGAATACACCTAGGGTTATTACGAGTAGGAGTCCGTTCCTCACTCGATAGAGGCTTACTGACTAAGCCCGAAGCTTACACGGTCAGTCATTGGAAAGCTAATTTCAATACACATGGGGCTATTCACTATGGGTGGGAGTCCGTCCCTCACCTGATAGGAGTACACTGACAAGCTCACAGCTTAACACAGTCAGTCGTTGAAAAGCTAATTCCAATACACGTAGGGTTATTCACGATCAGATCAAATCAGTCTCAGTGAGGTCTACTCCATTCAAGTCAATTGAATCAGTCGGTCTACCTCCACTGAACTCGTTGCTTAATTCTCTAACAACCAAGGCTGCTCCCCTCGCTGCTCTCTGCAGAGGAGGGTCACTAGCGTTCTGACCACCCTGCTTAGAATTCGATTAAGAATCTAAATGTCTACGCTCAAGGTACCCCACACCTTAATTACAGAGCTAGACTAAATACACTCACTGTGTATGGGAAAGACTGCGTCCAGCCTCCCTTTTTCTACCCCCTGAGGCTGTAGAAGGAATCACTTCTAATGACACCTGACACTCAGGTTTCCCTGAGCCCTCCGCCATCTCGTTCCGTCTCAGGAAGAAGAAAGTCGGAGTTTGTAGTGATCTGCACTACGCAAGACAAGAACTTGCAGACCGGGACTTTCCCGTCGTTGAGAAGATTGCACTCTCTGTGCGATGAAGAACTGTTCACAAGTAGACGCTGATACACGCTCAGCGTCTGGGTAGAGTCTAGGAAACTCTATCAGCAGGATGGTAGCAGGTCATCCAGTCATCATCCGTCGCTATCTGCTCCACGGAGATGCCATCCGTGAACCAGCAAACCCTCTTTATAGCCTGAAAACATAAAGACCCAGCCTAATGAGACTCTATTCTTTCCCCCCAATGAATTCTTTCATAGAATTTACTCAAATTAGGGTGAACTGCCCTAGCTTACTACATCAGAGAAAACTTCCCCGCGCCCCAACAAGACAAATCCCTTTTAAACAACCATCCCCTGCTTGAAATGGATTTATGATTAATACCACACGTGGACAGGGCTTTATCCGTCTCTCTCTTAGAGAATGAGTTTAACTAAAACACAATTTGAGCGCTTTAACACGTCTTCCCTCTCGCTCTTATTTTAACCATCATTTTCTCAACAAGGCGAAATGAATGAATGGAACTCCACGTTACCTCAACTAGGCTGTGGACCTTCCAGAACGAATCCCTCTCAAATACCATCCAAGTTAGCCTTCTTTATCTCAGCAGAGATAAACTTTCGAAGTGAGTGGAACTTCGCCTGGCCGCGCCTAGGCGGCCGCGGCACGGCGGGGAGGCAAGCTGCCACCCCGCCCGCCTCGTATCGTGGATGATTCGGACTGCCCGACAACGCGCAATCATAAGCGGGATCCCCCTTTTGTCACGTGGCCCTAGGCCAATCAGGATCCATATCCCAGAATATTAATGACCGTGGTGTAGCCCCCGTACATGCGATGCGCATTGCGACAATAATACGTAACCCCAGGCAACTGCCATCTCAGCACAAATGGTGGCTGGAAAAGCTCGCGACCTCTCATGCCCCGACCTACTGGCTCTGGGGTCACTGGCCCGTCAGTCATATCACACGAGCTCTGTGCCCATAGCAAGCTCTAAGCCCTATCTCCGAGCACTTACGCTACAGTGCAACCCATGCACTTTCACTCACACTAATTTCTTATCACCCACTCGTCGCTTCCAAGCGACAGGCCTTCCCGCTTAACTACAGACCACAGTCTGCACCTAGTGCAAACTTCTTCACCCGACACCCCTCGACCACTCGTACAGGGACTCTCACCCTAGTACACACACACGGTAGCTCTTCACAAGCATACCTGGACGTGATTAACAAATCACATGACAACAACCCCTCAAGGGTTACGTATAGGGACTCTAGGTGGCGCGTAGGACAGCCCCACACCCTAGGGGAAAAGAAGGCGGGCTCCAACAGGCTGTGCAAGACACCCCCAGACCCCCGTCAGGCAGTGAGGTGTCCCACCCCCTTCTAGGACGCACGCCACAGGACAATGCAATTCCCACAGGAACGCATCAGCACACGCTCACATTCTCCGCATGCGCTCATAGTCCTTCTTGTTGTCACAAGGAACAACTGCCCTCGGCAGTAACAACCAAACACCTCCTCCCTCCAGGAGGATAACCGCCTCTCCCATAACAGCCCTGTCATACCTTAGGACGCAACTGTTACAACTAACAGAGGTAGACAAACACGGGCGCTACACAACACATACCAGTCGCTTGCACTCCCTCACTAGGACAAATGCTAGCAGACGGCATTACTCTGTACACTCACAGGTACACTGCACTCTCAGCTCGGTCACACCGACTCTCACAGAGCGCACACAATGACAGCGGGGCATACACCCCCACTAGCGCACACGACGGTGCGTTGGCCACACGGGCCTACAGAGTGCACACAACGGTGCAGTAGCCCCAGGCTACAGAGAACACACAGCGGTGCTGGCAACACAGGCCCCAGGGTCTCACCCTGACCCTGTCTCTAACTCTGTCTATGACTATGATTAAGCCTGTCACACCTCCAGACAAACTGTCCTAACCACACGGAAGTGGACGACACAGGCATTACATCATACTAGGAAGGTGCACAGGGTAACCTCACCCCCTCAGGAGGAAAGAGAGCGGGTCCCAAGCGGACCGTGCCTACACCCTCAGCCTCTCTGAGTGTGAGGCACCCCTCACGCAGCCGACCCCTATCTGTCTATCCAAACTCCGCCCGTTAGGGTATAAGGATATAATCTTTCTATCCAAACTCCGCCCGTTAGGGTATAAGGATATAATCTCTGTCTATCCAAACTCCGCCCATTAGGGTATAAGGATATAATCTTTCTATCCAAACTCCGCCCGTTAGGGTATAAGGATATAATCTCTGTCTATCCAAACTCCGCCCATTAGGGTATAAGGATATAATCTTTCTATCCAAACTCCGCCCATTAGGGTATAAGGATATAATCTCTGTCTCACTCAACACGCGAACACAGTCGCTCTCGGTCGACTACACACTCGCTCACTCGAGCAGGCGCGCCGGCCACTCTGTGTCTCCCCAGAGGCTCTGAGGCGAGCTCCAACGAGCCGTACAACACCGGTAGACTCCCCCAGGAAACACAAAGCGCACGTCATCCCCCCGACATGCAACAACTAAGTCACATTCACTCAGTCAGGTTCGCGCTCGCTCACAACGAGCAGGAGTGCTGGGACACCTTGCATCCTCCAAAGAGACCTGAGGTGTGCACCCCTCAGGCTCCTGGGGGACAACAAGGCACCCAATCCCTATCATGCACACGACAGGTGACGGTAGTCCACTCACGCAGGCACTCTCGCAGATGCACTGCACTATCTCACCTCACAAGGATTTGGGGACGTCCCCCCTGACCCCATCTTCTCATAGAAGGGCCCCTTGCTGTTACACCTGAACTTTCCATCATCCACAACGCAAGGTGAATAAAGGACAAGTCTCCATTTCTCCCCAAGGAGATTTGACAGCCTATCATCTATAAACGCAGGCACCCTCGCCTGGCTCTATATAAACTGTCACGGCTGGTTCTAACCAGCAACACTATCACACCTTTCTCCCCAATAGAAATCTTATCTCTACGATAAAGTGACTCTACTGAGACAGCCCGTCTCCGCGAGAAATGTCGCTTTCTCAACGACAAAACATGAGAGGCAGCCTCGGCTGCTCTTATAAAAACACATTCCCCAAAATAGTGGCCACTATTGCCAAACTCACAACAAGGCAAAGCTCTCTTGAGCAGAAACACCACTACCAAACACAACTAACTAGGGCAGGCTACCTCTACTAGTGAATTGTCCTTAGACACTCCTGTTCACCAGTACAGGTAAAATTGAGCTATATTAATAATGATAACTCCCCTCAGAGGGTACCCCCTCTTCCTTCCTAATTCTCCTCGGACAAGCCCTAGCAAAGTGTTCACAGGGATTGCAAACATAGCACCCTCTATTTCTCTGGGACTCATTCATCTTCTTCTTACTTCCTTTTCCCAGTCACACTGTGACATTCCCTCTCACGTCGGGCTCTCTCCTCAAATTCTCTGACTAAAAGACGCTGATGAAGTTCACTTACTTCTCTCTCTCTCAGCAGTCTCTCTTCATACAGGCTTCTTACTGCCTCTCAGCCCTTTTCCTGCTGTTCTCTCTCAAGTTTTCTCTTCCGCTCCTCCTTAAACACTTCCCATTCAAACTCCACCCTTGCTACTTCGACATCCTCCCGAAGCAACTGTCGGGCTACAAAATCGGGAATATCGGAAGATACTACTCCTAGCTCGACGACTAGCGAGACCAGTCTAGCACACCTGTCCTCACTAGACTCACCCCTAGTCGCCATGGTTCTACTCAATGTGAAACGTAATAATACTTAAACTACGTCACACTGGGTAGACTACAGAGAGAATACAACAAGGGCAATCAACAATAGAGCAAGGCAGCAACATCAAAAATACAAAAACAACAACCCGTCATCAGTAGTCAGATGTTCCCCAAAGGTGTGGATGGTTCGACAAAATGATGTAATTTTTCTTAAAAATTAGAAAGTTAGACATGTATCCTGGCTAGGCTCGCCAATGTCGCGTGTATACCTCTATTTTTGCTAAATGTTGTTTTGCGATGCAACACTCTCAGCCTCGAGGAACGACATAGTCGTCCTAAAGGAGAGGAGCAAATTGATATACAAAGTTTACAACTAAACTTTACCACCACGCCTTGGGGGGACACAACAGTCATAAGATGGAACAAGTGAAGAATGACCACTGACTCAGGGATAAAATAAACAAAGTTTAATTCAAAATACAAGTTCCCTCAGATCACTGCACGGGGCAGTGATCAACAAGGCATCCCACAGCGGAAACAAGATGGTGGGGCACTTCCACTGTGGAAGTCAAGCCTAAAAAATATACACAACAACAACTACAACAATCACCCACAACGAGGTGATTCACAAACCCCCAAAACACATGAGAAAAATCAGCCACAAGTAACTCTGTCCCCATTCCCCATGAAAATATTAGCCCACTTCAATGCTAAACAGAAGTGGCTAAAGTTCCACACTGGACAATTGACATCAAAACGTTAAGTTACACAGAATATTTAGAACTACTCAAACTCCTTCTAAATAACTCTCCCACTCAGAACTTCTAAGTTAGTGTTGCAGGGATCAGTCTACTCTCACTAGACTGTCCAAGGAAAACGTCCCCTCTCACAGGACAATTAAATGAAGTAATCCCCTCTCACAGGATCACACATAAAAAATACACTCCAGTACACAGCACAGGGACACTGGTCAACTCCGCACTTCTAGTTAGAGAGAACAGGAAGGCACTCGCCTCGACCCAGTCAATGCTGTGACCCTGAGGTCACGAGCATCCCCGCAGACATCCCAGAACCTACGTAATTGCCAGTCCCCAATACTGCACACGAGCGCTTACTCTGCTACAAGTATGAGACACTCCCACTACCCTCAGGAGAAAGATAAGGCGACCCCAACGGGTCAAACTAACCCCACCAACTCCTAGGAGACAGCAGAGCGTCCCCACCATTCACAAGTTAATACTAGTAACTGCAGTAAATCTTGAACGAGTTAAGAACACCCAATCCCTAAAGAAATCCCATTACAAATACTTTGCTCTCTCTTCTGCAAAGCTAAAACACTCCCAAAGCAGCTACCGCACTTTGCTGAAATATTACTACTGGGAAGCCACGCCCCTCTTTCACTCAGCGGCGGGCTTGCACTGAACTGGCTCTGGCTAAGGTCACGCTTCCACAACAAACACCGCATTCCACTCTTTCTCCCTCCCCTCGCACACGCTGCTACGGCTTCAGCCAATCACGCGCGCTCTGGCGCTGGACAGCTATACACAACAGGATGAGTGAAAGAAAACGACAGGGCACGCTCTTACCCTTTTGCAGTCCAGATCCGGTTCCTGGAATGCTCTTAATTGTAACACACACAACACCACCTCACTTTAAACCCTCCTAGAGAGAGAGATCGGGAAGGCAGACGCCTCGACCTAGTCGATGCTGTGACCCAAAGGGCACAGGCACCCCCGCACATGCTCTAGAATACACCTAGGGTTATTACGAGTAGGAGTCCGTTCCTCACTCGATAGAGGCTTACTGACTAAGCCCGAAGCTTACACGGTCAGTCATTGGAAAGCTAATTTCAATACACATGGGGCTATTCACTATGGGTGGGAGTCCGTCCCTCACCTGATAGGAGTACACTGACAAGCTCACAGCTTAACACAGTCAGTCGTTGAAAAGCTAATTCCAATACACGTAGGGTTATTCACGATCAGATCAAATCAGTCTCAGTGAGGTCTACTCCATTCAAGTCAATTGAATCAGTCGGTCTACCTCCACTGAACTCGTTGCTTAATTCTCTAACAACCAAGGCTGCTCCCCTCGCTGCTCTCTGCAGAGGAGGGTCACTAGCGTTCTGACCACCCTGCTTAGAATTCGATTAAGAATCTAAATGTCTACGCTCAAGGTACCCCACACCTTAATTACAGAGCTAGACTAAATACACTCACTGTGTATGGGAAAGACTGCGTCCAGCCTCCCTTTTTTCTACCCCCTGAGGCTGTAGAAGGAATCACTTCTAATGACACCTGACACTCAGGTTTCCCTGAGCCCTCCGCCATCTCGTTCCGTCTCAGGAAGAAGAAGGTCGGAGTTTGTAGTGATACACACTACGCAAGATGAGAATACTTGCAGACCGGGACTTTCCCGTCCTTGAGGAGATTGCACCCTCTGTGCGCTGAAGAACTGTTCACAAGTAGACGCTGATACACGCTCAGCGTCTGGGTAGAGTCTAGGAAACTCTATCAGCAGGATGGTAGCAGGTCATCCAGTCATCATCCGTCGCTATCTGCTCCACGGAGATGCCATCCGTGAACCAGCAAACCCTCTTTATAGCCTGAAAACATAAAGACCCAGCCTAATGAGACTCTATTCTTTCCCCCCAATGAATTCTTTCATAGAATTTACTCAAATTAGGGTGAACTGCCCTAGCTTACTACATCAGAGAAAACTTCCCCGCGCCCCAACAAGAAAAATCCCTTTTAAACAACCATCCCCTGCTTGAAATGGATTTAGGATTAATACAACACGTGGACAGGGCTTTATCCGTCTCTCTCTTAGAGAATGAGTTTAACTAAAACACAATTAGAGCGCTTTAACACGTCTTCCCTCTCGCTCCTATTTTAACCATCACTCTTTCTCAACAAGGCGAAATGAATGAATCGAACTCCACGTTACCTCACGTCAGGCTGTGGACCTTCCAGAACGAATCCCCCTCAGGTACCATCCAAGTTAGCCCTATTTATCTCAGCAGAGATAAACTTGCGAAATGAGTCCAACTTCGCCTGGCCGCGCCTAGGCGGCCGCGGCGCGGCGGGGAGGCAAGCTGCCACCCCGCCCGCCTCGTACCTGTGGATGGTCACGACTGCCCGACAACGCGCAATCATAAGCGGGATCCCCCTTTTGTCACGTGGCCCTAGGCCAATCAGGATCCATATCCCAGAATATTAATGACCCGTGGGGTGTATGCGAGATGCGCATTGCGACAGTACCTAACCCCAGGCAACTGCCATCTCAGCACAAATGGTGGCTGGAAAAGCTCGCGACCTCTCATGCCCCGACCTACTGGCTCTGGGGTCACTGGCCCGTCAGTCATATCACACGTGCTCTGTGCCCATAGCAAGCTCTAAGCCCTATCTCCGAGCACTTACGCTACAGTGCAACCCATGCACTTTCACTCACACTAATTATTTATCACCCACTCGTCGCTTCCAAGCGACAGGGTACCTCACCCGTTCCCTTGCAAGACTCCGCGAGCAAGCGGGTCCCAGCTAGGAGACCGGTCAAGGTGCTATCGCAACTGTCAACGTTCCTTCAGGTAGTATCCAGTTTATGAGTTGGAATGTTGGCGGTCTACTCTCAAAGTTTGATGATCCAGATTTCTTGCCATACCTTCAGCGTTTT
>JAWQFJ010032270.1:25000-49781 GCA_034096865.1 Theodoxus fluviatilis | reverse complement strand
GGGAAATCATGGCCTGACTTAATCTTATTCTAACCAGCTTGAAGGATTTTCGCGATCAATGGCCATACATAGGCTACACAGACTCGTTGGCCTTATAACATCATGTATCAATTCAGTTTTTCCTCCCATGCCGCTGTGAGGCTTAATGAGATTGTCGATCAAATACCATTCTCACATAGATTACCGAAGGAACCTGTAGGCGCCTACATACACATTGGACCAGTGATGTAGGGTTTCTTAACGCTAGCTGAATAAACTCCCAGTATCAGCTATTCTCTGAAATTTTCAAGACATGTAATTTAATTTATGTAGTATTAGTAGTAGTGATGGTAGCATTAGTAGTAGTGGTGGTAGTGATAGTAGTAGTAGTAGTAGTAGTAGCAGCAGCAGTAGCAGCAGCAGCAGTAGTAGTAGTAGTAGTAGTAGTAGTAGTTGGAGTCATAGTAGTAGTAGTGGGAGTAGTAGTAATAGTAGTAGTAGTAGTAATAGTAGGAGTCATGATAGTAGTAGCAGTGAGAGTTGTAACAGCAGCAGTATTGATAAAAACCCTGGCGCTGAACCTCCAGGTTTTGGCATTAAAACAACAACAACAACAACAACAACAACAAAAGATCGGGTTCAAACCCGCAATCTCTCGAGAAAAGAGGGGGGGGGGGGAAAGTAAGGTTTGAACCCACAACCTCTCACGTGTACAACAACGGGTGGGGTGGCTCTCTCTCTCTCTCGAATACCATACACACATTAACAAAAAAAGCTTCTGTGCGGATTCGAACCCGTACATACATCCCCTACAATCAAGCATGTCCCAGCGACAAAAAAAAATATTCGACGCGCTACCGAATGAGCTAATCCATAAAGCAGTGAGGACCTCCAGTAAACCTGGAGGGAAAAAAAATCCTTCTTTCTCCTTCACCAATGTCCAATCTCCTCGAAATTACGTCACGTTATTCGACGTCAAATGATCACGTCACACATGCCAAAACTTCCCTTGAGTCGGGACAGAGTTCCGTCCCTTGCCTTTTTTGCAACACCAAAACGTACAAAAAGTCACTTTCTTTTCAAACCTCGATTCTGAAAATTTGATACATTCAATCGGACCTAACTTCCAGTAAGTGTGCAAAATGTCAAGGAAATCCGACCAGTAGTTTTTGAGATATCAGCCGTTAAGTCGGGACTGACAGACAGGCAGACAGACACACAGACACACAGACAGATAAAGCTGTGAGGACCTCCAGTAAACCTGGAGGTATAAAGCTGTGAGGACCTCCAGTAAACCTGGAGGGATAAAGCTGTGAGGACCTCCAGTAAAGCTTTGAGGACCTCCAGTAAACCTGGAGGGATAAAGCTGTGAGGACCTCCAGTAAACCTGGAGGGATAATATTGAATAGTTGTTGTGGGACTAGAAGTAGGAGTCGTTGGAGTGGTAGTAGTAGGACTATGGTAGTAATAGTCGTAGTAGTGGTAGTGGTCATAGTGGTAGTAGTAGTAGTAGTAGTAGTAGTAGTAGTAGTAGTAGTAGTAGGTACATGACCATAAGTAGTAGTAGTCATAGTGGTGGTGGTGGTGGTGGTAGTAGTGGTAGTAGTAGTAGTAGTAGTAGTAGTAGTAGTAGTAGTAGTACATGACCATAAGTAGTAGTAGTCATAGTGGTGGTGGTAGTAGTAGTAGTAGTAGTAGTAGCTGCAGCAGCAGCAGCAGCAGCAGCAGCTGGAGTAGAAGTAGCAGTAGTAGCATCAGCAGCAACAACAGCAATAGTAGTAGTGGCAGCAGTAGTAGCATTAGTAGTAGCAGGAGTAATAGTAGTAGTAGTAGTACATGTAGTAACAACATTAGTAGTAGTGGTAGTTGTTGTTGTAGCAGCAGCAGCAATAGCAGCAGCAGCAGCAAAATTAGTAGTAGCTGCAGCAGTATTGATAATAATGAAAGTGGTAGAAATTCTAGTATAGGCAATAAGCCTAGTTTGTTACACTAAACAGATAGCCTGATTTGTTCAGGCTTTACAAACAAAGCGTGCACCACTGTATTATAGCATATCATATGATATTGTTTATTCTGCTGATGGTCGCATCACTGAATGTATGCTATACTATGTCAATATACAGTGTTTTCCAGGACTTGGTGAAAGTATCCTGAATAATGATGTTGTCTCGCTGCATGGTTCCAAGGTATATATCACTAACCCTTCCGTCCGTCTGACTGGGACTGCCAAGAGAGTATCGACCTTCCCCTTGTTTATCTTACCACAAGGAGCGTTGTACCATTTATGAGACAGTTCCTCGTAACCGCAGAACCCATCATGGCTGTTCTCGATGATTAGTCAAGGAAGAAGGAAATTTGGTCTAATGACCGACTACTTCCCTGTCGTCTTCTTGTGGTATCCTTTCCTGGTCTGCAGAGTTTCGTGATTCTGCTCTTTGAGTTGCGCGAGAATCGTATTCGGTTGGTCTTCTTCGAAGAAATTCCATTTTCCCAGGTTTACCCGGTATAGCCCTATCTGGTTGTCCGCACTCGATTAGGGCTGCGTTGCATAGGCTTGAGGTCTTGCAGGCATAGGCCGATGTCAACACGTGCCATCATTTTATTGCCTTTACATCTCCTTTCATCATGTTGACTCATGTTGACACGGGCCAGAACCTGAAAAAATCTTGGCTTTCCTCGCGTCTTTGTAATGCGCCCCTGTGGGGGAACAGCATCAAGAAGAGAACCCGGCGGATACTATCGGTGGCATTCGCTATGAGGAAGGAATGAATAATTTGCCCGAGGTAGAGCCACTTCTTTGGGGATCAGTCATTGACATCAGGGGCGCGTTGCTTACGCTAGGATCCTGCGAGGCATAGGCCGATGTCAACATGTGTCAAGAATCGCACACCTCTCTCATCAGCTGGAATGCTGCGGTCTTTGTGTTTTCGGGGCCTGCTCCAGTGGCACCCGCACAGCCAGCCCCAAGTAGCACTTACATTGCCTTTACACCTGCTTTCACATGTTGACCCCGGCTTTTCCTCGCAGGCTCTTGGCTTTCCTTGCGTCTATACATCGCGCCCCTGCACTCACGAGGTAACGGTTTGACTGGCCATGTCGAAGTTAGCACATATGTGTCAAAATACTTAATTAAATCCAAACTCTGTTGTCCCTTTTTAACTTATTTAGTTCTCATTGCCGACCCTTGCGTGATGTACTTACCCACGTTAGTTGCCAGTATTGATGGACTCTCTCGCATTTAGCCGTATTTTATTCGTGTTGAATTTCATTGCTTACAAAATGACCGATGGCCTACACTCTGAAGATCATCTGTTCAGCTCCTTATTGCCGACGCCTCGCTCACACCATGAACTTTACTATGTCAGATTGAACGATAAGAGTTTTGAGAAATGGTCAAAGTTATCTGCCAAAAATGTCTGAGAGTATTGCGTGATGACATAGACCGCAGCTGTTGGTGACCCGGATATGATCGACCACAAACTTCGTGACAAAAGTCGTGTTTGCATTTGCACAAGCGCTTTCTTAGCCTTTCGCCGCAAAACCCCCGTCCTTGTTTTCATTCAGCCTCGTATGTCGTATGTAAACCTACATTGTTGCTTTAACTGTTGTTATCATGATAAGTAGGACGTCACCCTCATCGACTTCCATCACCTTCATTTATTCAATCAACCTTGTATTTTGTGTGTAAACGTGTGCTGTTGTTGTATCTTAGTGTGATAGAGAGTAAGACTGAACATACGTTTGGCTATGTTTCTCCTCCCCCCTTTCCTCTCTCTCTCCCTCTCTCCGCCCCTCCCTCCCCCCCTCTCTCTCTCTCTCTCTCTCTCTCTCTCTCTCTCTCTCGTCATTTTTCTTCACGAAAAATAGTCATGCCACAGTCTTAGAGCTGTCGCGAGAGTCCCTCGACCAGAAGGTCATTGCTCTCACCATCGACTCTGCAAGACGTTCTTCCTTCCTTGTCTTTTCATCTTTCGAGTGCGCCATTGTATGAGCCTGTCTGAGAGCTCTAGGGAGCGGAACGCGGATCTCCGTCTCTCGGATACGTATCGACCTGAGGCAGGGATCAATCACAGCACTATGCACTATGCACTGGATACAGATAGAGGTAGAGACAAACCCAGTGAGGTCCCATCAGATCTTCATGTCTTCTGAGAGAGCTGTGTAAAATCGATAGTGCGTGTGCACTAACACATGGATGCATGCACGTACCTCAGTGTCTGTCTCTTCCTTTCTGCTCTTTGTCTCTACCTACCTTTCTGCCTCCATGGCTGCTTGCCTACCGACCGACCTGCCTATGTACCTGCGGACATTCTTGTTTATCTACCGTCCTTCCTTTTTTACCTAGCTAGCCATTCACCCAACCGACCGGCCGACCATCTATCCGTCTATCCGTCCGTCCGTCCGTCCGTCCGTCCGTCCATCCGTTTCTCTGTCAGTATATGTTCCCCCTTCTCTCACTCTCTCTCTCTCTCTCTCTCTCTCTCTCTCTCTCTCTCTCAATCTCTCTCTCTCTCTCTCTCTCTCTCTCTCTCTCACACACACACACACACACACACACACCCCACACACACGCGCGCACGCACATGCACACACACACACACACACCTAGACATACACACACACATTCAAACACACACATGCACACGCACACACGCGCGCGCGCGCGCACACACACACACACACACTCAAACACACACATACACAAACTCAAACACGTACTCTCTCTCTCTCTCTCACTCTCGCGCTCTCTCTCTCTCTCTCTCTCTCTCTCTCACACACACACACACACACACACACACATCAACACACTCATACATAGACACAAATGCGCACATTCACGCATACACGCACACACGAACGCACACACACACACACGCACTCATGCATGCACACACAAACGCGCGTGCACCCACACACTCGCACACACACACTCACACACACACACACACACACACACACACACACACTCACGCATAAACACTCACACATACACACCCGCACACACTTTTATACACTCACACACACATTTTAATACTCAGATACACAGACAGACACAGTCGCACACACATATACATGTACACACACATAAGCACACACTCTCACACACACACATACACCCATACACACGCACGCACGCACACGCACGCTTACACACATACACACACACACACACACACACACACACGTCTTCTTGCATATACAAATTATCAAAGAGAGTGAGACAGGTCTAAAACTGCTGACTCTTGGTAACATTTTATCATAAACGTCCTCTCCGATTCCATCCCCGCACGTGACTTTTGGACACGGATACCTGCTCCGGTCACATCCTCCCATGCCACCCACATCAGCCTCGCCCTCCCACACCTGCTTGCGACCATCATGCCTCTTCCTGGCATCGGGCCCCTCCCAAATTCTTGGACAGCAGATGCCCATTCTGGCCCCCTCCTCCCACGCATCCCTGTTACCACCCCCTTACCGCACCCTCTCCTTCTCTGTTACACCTAGTTTTTGGCTCCTCCCCGAAACCAAGTGTATTCCGGTCTGAGAGTATTTAACTGAGAGACTTCTTGTATCCTAGATGGGAACCAACTGACTCATCATCTCTCTGACTCTGCTTACCTACCCCTAGGAAGTAGAGAAGATACCCTGCCTGCACTGTAGCCCCTGCAACATTCACCACTGCCGGCCCTATGGACACAATGCATTTCAGACCTTAAGAAGACATTTTGTCTGTGGCCTCCTCCCCCCCCCCCCCCCCCCCCCCCCCAGCCCAGTGTTTGAGGAACTTCTGCCCGCATCTCCACACCACGTTGATGTTCAGAGACCTCAGAAAGCATTTGACCTCTCTTGTTCACGATCTATCAGTATCTATCGATGTGATGAATGAATGAAAAGAAGAATAGATGGAGGAGTGGGTGGGTACGTGGATGCATGGGTATATGGATGGACGGATGAATGGATGGATGCACGGATTGGTGAACAGACGTTTCGACGGACATATGAACAAATAAACAAATGAACAAACGATGCCGTCCTCAGTAACCTGAACTTCTGGCCCTGGCTTTCGGTGCTTACTCCATTAGCTCTGCCAGGGGCAGCTCCCAACAGCCGAAGCTGCTGCTAGGCGCGGGGGTGGTGGTGGGCTGCGGATGGGAGGCCTCTTGACCGTATCAGGCCGTTAAAGATCTAGGAGAGCGTGTTAAAGTTTTATTCTTTACACAATGATATTGAATAACTTAATGTATTGGTGAACCTTTTAAAATTATAAGACATTTTGTTTTCGTGATAATGCGTTGTAAAACAGTCCATTCTCACCTGGTCGAAAAAACACCTCATTAAGCAATTCAGTGTGCATGCGCAAGTTTTATGACGTCACATCGACTAATGACCTCAAGCCGAAACATAGCTGAGCCAAGTGATTGTGACAACACGTTAGACATGGGTTGCGAGAGTAGCGACCCTGACAGAATTTCAAGCGAACAATACGATGAAGAATGTCCTCTAATACCCGAACCATACCAGTATGAGCCCTACTGCAGCGATGCAGATGACGAACCCAACGAACAAAAGTTTCAAAACATGAGGAGCCTTCAAGTTATTCGAGCCTGTGTAATCGCCTTTACAGTACATCATAGTAAGGGAAATTACACTTTAAGTATGCATACATCAGTTTTGTGGTATTGCACAATTGATCGTCACTGTTGTCATTTAGCGAGCTAGGGAGGGAGGGAGAGAGACAAAGAGAGAGAGAGAGAGAGAGAGAGAGAGAGAGAGAGAGAGAGAGAGAGAGAGAGAGAGAGAGAGAGAGAGAGAGAGAGGGGGGGGGGCAGTGTGACAACAGTTCACCACTCACCTGCAGGTGAATTAATCCCACCATGCGGTGAGTGCCTGAGTTGTAGGGCTATTTGAGAAGTGACTGATTCATGAAAATAGCATAAAGACTGCACTCGTGATGTTCGGTCAAAACACTGATAGGCTGATTCAGTAGGACCGAACATCACTGGTGCATTCTTTACATTGACTTAATTTTTATCAACCAGTCACTTCTCAAATACAACTGAGGCACTCACCACGTGTCGAGAAAAATTCACCAACAGATGAGTGGTGAACTGTTGTCACACACACACACCACTCTGTTACAGGAGAGAGAGAGAGAGAGAGAGAGAGAGAGAGAGAGAGAGAGAGAGAGAGAGAGAGAGAGAGAGAGAGAGAGAGAGAGAGAGAGAGAATGCAACTATGAGCAAATGCCATGCAAATATTTTCTCTCCTAGTTTGCCTCACACAGGCTGCAACACTAACTCAAAAACGCATATGTGTAAGATGCTCCACTAACACGTGTTACACCAAGTGTAGGAGAGATACTAGCAGAGACAACACTTGATGTAAGAGTGCACGTGACCGTTGTCACTGGGGTTGTGGCTGCCTGACACGTCCAAATACTTGTACTCGTAGAAGTTGCCAAGGCATCGGCATTTGTCGTTCTTTGAGCTTTCGGCTGGCATCAGTCGTCGGTCGCGATCGGTCATGCTTATGTATGGATGGAACTGCCTTCGGTAGTAGCTTATTTGTTTCCCACCGGATATCCCATCTCCTCCTGCAGCCGGTATGAGTGTGGGTAGCAATCGGGAGCGAAGTGCTTGCTGCAGACGACCGAGAGTGATGTTTGCACAAGATTTGCACGGCATGTTCGTACAAAGCGCACCCACTGGCATTCTAATGATGTGTCCTGCGGAAATCTATGCGCCTCCACTTCATCTGAGTTTTTCAAGGAACATTCAGCAACTGCGCATCAAGCGCCATTGCATTTCCTCTTCAGTGAAACTGCGGGTGTAGACTCACCGCTCTTGGAAAGTGACAGACGCCGTGCGTTGAAGCGACTATTCGACATGACGTCACTATCTGTTTTTCGATTTTCCAGCTGAGGGTTTCTACAATTAATTAATTACACATTGGAACTGACTTTTTCAGCCAAATGAACTCAATGATGGATTTTTGTATAACTTCAGCCAACTTCTCAATGATTTTGACTGCGTGCTCTCCCAACCTTGCTTTCCAGATCAAACCGCTTTGGAATATATATTGACTGAGAGTCAACTTCTGTAGCCTCTTCTTTCTTTCCCTTCCATTCCAGATGCCTTTAGATATTGTGTAGGATAACGCTATATGACGGAGAGGAGTAAGCCGTTTTCCTCTCCCTATAGTCCTGGTCCAGCCTTATCAGCTGGTTGAGAATGTATAGAATGCTCAGACTATTGGTTTATGCCTCATCTTTCCGTCCGTCCTTGTCCCATAGCTTCCCATGTATCAACAAAGAGAGGCAGGCAGAAGTTATTTAATGATTACTCTGTTTCAAAATCTTCTTTTTTGACCGGAGCAATGCAGAAGCGTAAAAGAGTTGAATTGTTTTAATGCTCTGACATCAGTTTTTGTTTGTCTCATTATTTTTATCAAACCCTTGTGATGCACTGATCAGAGGCACCCAAAGTGCATTGCTCAAATTAGTTTGAAAGAATTGTCTTTGTTGTTTGTAGAATGGCTTCATAGTTTCGCAGTTTTTCAAGGCTTCATGGTGCACACTTTCATGGAACAGCTGCCATTAGACCAACGAGTCATTGTCGTGTCTCTTCTAATTCTCTTTACTCTTTCCTTGAGTCTTCCATTTATTCCAAAATTTGCTGAAGTTGAGCGAGAATGTACCTGCTAAATTACTGTGACAATAGTGAGTTAACCATATCCCTACCTCCATCTTTATATCACCAATTTTCAAAAGACCCGACTAGATTAAACTAGTTGGATGCCATGCCATCAACGAGTCAATTTATTCTCTGTCTCAATTCCTTCAAGAAGCCATGCTTCAAAGATTAAAGAATATTGAAATATCAAGGAACTCTTTCCATGCTGTCCTTCACCACCAGCCTTCTCTTGCTTTCATTAGAATGAAAATATGCGAATACTTTGGCATAAGCTAGTTAACCTTTCCTTCTCTTTCCTCTTTTATCACTGGTCTTCAAGCGGACACGCTTGAACGAATAGGTCAGTCTGCCCCGACTTCAAAGAGTTTCAGACATCAAAGGAAGCACCCGGGCTAAATACATGACAAAAAGCTCAGGCGATCTCACCCTTCCTCTGCAGCCGCCTCGAGGCCCGTGGAGGACGGTCAGGCCAGGGAGGGGACCCCCAGTTCGGGCAACACCTTCGAGGATGACGACCCGACCAAGGAGAAGGAGGCGGAGATGATGCTGGAGTACATCGAGAAGTTCAACGAACTGTTCGAGGACGGCAAATACGAAGAAGCAGCCATCCACGCAGCTAACAGCCCCAAGGGCATCCTGCGTACCCAGGCTACTCTGGCCAAGTTCAGAGGTGAGCACGCTTTGAACCCTCTCTGTGCCACGCAAGTGCATACGATGTTGTTCCTTCGTTTACTGGTTGTTTTTTCTCCGTCGTTAGTATGTTCCTTCTTTTGTTATTTGTTTGTTCGTCCTTTTGTTTATTTCATTCATTCATTTATGTATTCATTTATTCATAGTTTAATAATACATAGTTGTTGTTTTCAATCGTAGTCTTTTTCATTCACTCATCAGCTGGAAATGCTAAAAGAGTGGAAGTATGGGGGGAGCCTTTGTAGGCTATTAAAGGCCATTGATCACGAAAGATCATTAGAGCTTTTATGATAAGACCACGTCAAGTCATGGTTTATAAGTTACTTGCCTCTTACCAGTCGCTTAGGGAGACGCGGTGGATCAATTCTTACCCTCAGCCCACAAGGAGATAAAGAGTGGAACATTTTCCACACGGCAACTGCATCTCGATACTCCCCTTCTCAGCCAGGCCATAGAGCTTTCAGGACCTGCTCCAGTAGCTCGGTCATGGGCTGCTCCATGCAGCTCCCCCTGTGGGTTCGGGGTAAGAATTGACCCACCGCGTCTCCCTACGCGATTCGTAAGAGGCGAATAACTAGGGACACCGTGACTTGATTTTGCGTTTACTCTCAACTGTTCTAGTGATTTTTGTGCTTAATGGCCTTACAGGGCCTACAAAGGCTGATAGGCCGTAAAACACCAACCAACCAAAATGCTCCATGCAGCATTGCCATATGGGTATCATTCTAATAAAGAAACGCATTCAAGGGGTCGTGTGAACACGTGTAACACTACTCCTTTAACTGACGTGTTCCTTCATTAGAATGACACCTTCGCGCTCCCGCAGAGCGGTCACATTACCTCCCCTGCACGAGTACTGCAGTCACATGACCTCCCCTGCACGAGTAGGTTCACCGCAGATGAACGACTAAATACGCTGATGAGCGCATCGGGATATGGCGCAGTAGCTCCATCTGTTGGCAAACATGCGAGGCTGTTAGGTGCCGTGGCTCGGTCCCAGCACGGGATTACATGACTATTATTCTCCAGCATTGCCATATGGGGGTGAGGATGTACGTGCATAGTCGCAGTCCACTTGGACAATGACTCATGCGCCATATCAACATTGATGCAGCTGGGGCTGTGTCTTGCAGCTGCCTAAGTGTTCTTTTCATGAGCTGAATTAGGGGAAGAAGGCACGCGGTAACGAGTCTCCTGCGATCGTATGGGACTTTCATGAAACCAGTTTTATCTAAAAGAAAAGTTAGTGTGGTGAGGTATTCGAAGACACTATTTACGTCAAAAATGCTGTACTGTGTTTACGGGATCTGTCGTTAGAGAATCACATGAGCTCTAATAAGCCCCCTAGACAGAGATGTTCCAACCATATACAAAGAAGCAAAACATGTTCAAGGATTTCCTCAGGTGACCCGCAGTACTCAACCAAACAAACGAATGACGTGACAGCTGCTTAAGAAGTTGTGTGCGATTGATTGGGCTCTTTTCCAGCACTCTGGCGAACGTCGTCTTGGTGTCATCGCGGCCAAGTCCAAACTTGGATTCTTGGAGAGTTATTGTTCAGGAAATAGAAAGGAAAAGTGTGCAAGCTCATCACATCTGCCGCTGACGCATGTCAAAGCTTTTTATATCGGGCAGAAACACACTCTAGAAGTGTCCCTTAGGAAAGATGTCTAGTTGGAAATGGAAAAACTTTATCCCAGAATTGTTCCAGGTGTGAAAAAAGAATCTCCATAATTTCATACGAGCTACAAAAATACCAGTCAGAGCTACAGTGTGAACTATCGCAGGAAAAAAAGGTGCAGCATATAATGAAACATTTCGTGATTAATTCTCAGGAGCTTGATTAAAATCAACTTCCATCGGCAGTTTCAAATGTATGCAGTCATGATTTCTTAATAACATTAGGGTGGTGGCTTAGGTTGTGCGTCATACGATTTCGGGACCAATACTTTACGTGTATTTGATTTTATACATCATGCCCGAAGGGAAATTAAGGATTGCAATGACGTTCTTCACCAAAGAACACTGCAGTATCGCGCTACACATGTATACTTTCTAAGAGTGATCTCGCGCACACAAAGAAAAAAAGGTTCCAATCATGTTCTCTGGCGTAATCCAAGAATCAACCGAAAAGCTTGCGCTTATTGTAACCAAACACGTGGACTGCACGTGAAATTCATACGTGTATATGCATTAAGTCAGCATAAGTTATTTGGCTGGTGCCGAATCTGTTGTTACAGGCACATTGACTACAATAGGCAAAGAAATGGGGTTACGTTAAACCGACCGACTCTTTTCTTTTCTGTCGACGCAAAAAAAAAATCTATCGTGAAAAAAAAGAGAAAAAAGAGGAAAAAATCGATGGTAATGACGAATTGTATGCTGCCACAACTTGGTAATGACGAATTGTATGCTGCCACAACTTGGTAATGACGAATTGTATGCTGCCACAACTTGGTAATGACGAATTGTATGCTGCCACAACTTGGTAATGACGAATTGTATGCTGCCACAACTTGGTAATGACGAATTGTATGCTGCCACAACTTGGTAATGACGAATTGTATGCTGCCACAACTTGGTAATGACGAATTGTATGCTGCCACAACTTGGTAATGACGAATTGTATGCTGCCACAACTTGGTAATGACGAATTGTATGCTGCCACAACTTGGTAATGACGAATTGTATGCTGCCACAACTTGGTAATGACGAATTGTATGCTGTCACAACTTGGTAATGACGAATTGTATGCTGCCACAACTTGGTAATGACGAATTGTATGCTGCCACAACTTGGTAATGACGAATTGTATGCTGCCACAACTTTCATGCCCTACGAGCACTCGGGAAAACTGCTGTTTATGTACATTAAAAATAGTTTTTTTCAGCGAAAGAGAAATTGTGATTTATATTTAGTCTGGCTTCTTACAAAGCATACCATTGCACAGTGTACTTTGACGACTGACGGGCACTTGGGACTAGGACCCAGGTGGTGCCCCCCCCCCCCCCCCCCCCCCCCCCCCCCGCGAGTGTCAGGAAGACAGGGCCGAAACACTTGAAGATGGGGAGCTCTTCCTCTGAGGACCGTCAGTCGTCTCGCTTCTCATGAAGTTTCTTGTCCGCTATATGTTTATACTTTTTTAAAGTGCAGACCACTTTACCGACCTTATTGTTGTGTTTCTTTGACATGTTACTGTGACCACAACCTTTTTTGGCCTTAAAATGTGTCTTCCGTTTATACCAGATGGTTGTACTTTGACTTCTATACATATGTACATTTATTCTTTTATTGACGCCCACCCCACCCTCTCTCTCTTCGCTCTCTCTCTCTCTCTCTCTCTCTCTCTCTCTCTCTCTCTCTCTCTCTCTCTCTCTCTCTCTCTCTCTCTCTCTTCTCTCTCTCTCTCTCTCTCTCTCTCTCTCACTCTCTCTCTCTTCTCTCTCTCTCTCACTCTCTCTCTCTTTCTCACTCTCTCTCTTCGCTCTCTCTCTCTCTCTCTCTCTCTCTCTCTCTCTCTCTCTCTCTCTCTCTCTCTCTCTCTCTCTCTCTCTCTTAAATTCATGAACTAGAAAATGGAAGAAAGAGGAAAATCTGTAGTTTCCTATTACAGATCTTTGTACAATCAACAGAAATACTTTGGTTGTGATTGTTTCCCGCCTGCCTGGAAAGTAACATGTTTCTGTTTTGAAGCTACATCTCTCACTCCCTGGCTGTCATTCGAGCTATGAAGAGAGTTCACGATTTATAGCGCCAGTGAGGTCCACGCTAATAGGTGAATTTGAGCTGAGTAGACAAATTGTGCTCGCTTTTCATTTGTTAAACATGTTTACTACCGGAATTTAGTTTCACATATTTGATACTGGTGCTGGCAGTGCTGAGCCTTTGAACTGGCGACTGCTGTCACACCTACTACGCACTACGTGGTGGTACCGAGCGGTCGCTCGGGCCCGCACTCAAATTATAACCGAAAAGGAGGTACATATAAGTGTAATTACTAACACTAACATTAACAAGAAAATAAAACAACAGTACCAATAACGAGTGGAAATAGGGAAGACAGGCGGTACATAAAAAGTGTAATCACTAACACTTACATTAACAAGAAAATAAAACAACAGTACCAATCACGAGAGGGAATAGGGAAGACACACAAGTGAATAGTGCACCCCAAAGCCTGAGCCTGTCATCACTTTAGATCAGCGAAAGTACATGTATTCTTACCGAAGTGAATGCAATGACAAGAATACAACACAACACATAGTAAAGAGGTAACAGTCTCTTGAAATGCAGGCGAAACAGTCTCTTAGATTCAGTGGAGAACAGTTTCTTGAGTTTTTAAGGAAACTGTCTCTGATACACACACCTTCACACACAGCAGTGAACACGTTTTACTTAGCTGTGCTGCCCTCGCTTAGTGCGGACAAGCACGCTCCAGCAGCAACATGGCAAACATATACACGAGCTGCAGCGACATTGCACACGCTGCTACACAGCCACAGATACATAATGAAATTGATAGCTGTTAGCAACAGTCACTCTCGAAGTCAAGGATGATGAGGACGACGGGAACGATGAGGGGGTAGACGACGACCATCAGGACGAGAACATAGGTAGATGAATAGGTAAATGAGGGAGTGAATGAGCACATGAATTCAGTGAGTCCCATCCAGAGAGCGATTTACACGGCGACGACCTACCGCTGGGGTACGGGAGAGATACATAGCTGCATTTCACCATCTCCCCACCGGAGATTAAGACTGAAGACCGAATCCTAAGGGTAAAGGCGAAAACCCAGATCCCGTTACACAATCCCACTCCTGGGGTTAACCACAGCTCTGCTTCGGAAAACGAATTTCCAGGATGCAAGCAAATGCAAACACCCTAAATTGCCATCAGGCAGCACTCTGTACAAATGGCCTTCTCACACGTGGCAAGTTTTGTTGAAAGGACGCGAAGTTCTCTTGTGTCCGGCCCCCCCTGTGTATTAGGGAAAATAATAGACCCACTGCGTCTCCCAACTCGATTCGCAATAGGCGAATGACTACGGACATCGTGAGTTGATTTGCGTTTACTCAAAACTATTCTAGTGGGTTTCGTGTTGAATGTCCTTACATAGCTTACAAAGGCTGATAGGCCGTACAACTCCATCCACCCACCCATGCGTGTGTCCAGTAAACTGCTAAATGAGAACTGGTGTGAGATAAAAACAAATTACAAACGAAGGCATCGGCCAGAAAATGAACCCGGTTTATCCGCGTGGTAGTCGACAACGATACCCACTAGGCCACGTGTATCACACTAGAGTGTGTCTTTCCAACTTTCCCCGTATCATTGTGCTCACAGGGATATATTTTGGTATTTCTTTCGATTTACAAGTCCCTAACCAACCAGTTCCCTACAGACAAAACGAGAAAAACGCCCTAAGGTGTGAAATCGCATCCTAGACCCGTTATTTGCTCCGCTATCCGCCCAGTCAGTCACCACGGGGTTGGTGTTGAAATTCCTTCTATCAGTCAAGTTCGCGCCTTGTGACGACAAGTTTTTCGCAACAAACAGCACACATGAGAAAGATAGTGATGTAGAACTGTTCAATAAATTCATATTTAGGCGTCAGGACATCCGACAACGGACATATGAAGTAGTAGAAGCCACATATGATTCGAATAAAGCGTAGCAAGGCCGCCATATGGACATTGTTTGCTACTTCATTTACCATCAAATCACAGGAAGGAACCCATCTGATAGTCTGTTCGAGGGAGTGTCCAAGAGAGTGTCCGAAGGACATGAGGCAGTACGTGACAGAACATTGCTTTTGCGACTAATGAGTGCGACATTTTCTATGGAAACAGCATTTTTGCCAGAACATAGCCACATTTGAGCACGCCCGAAACATGTTTTGCCACTTGCAAGCGCTACATTTCTCCTTTGGCAACAGCTTAGTTGCCAGAAACGTGTCCACTTATGAGGTGGCCTTAACGACGTCTCTCTACGCTGTGGCTCAAGAAAGAAAATAATTGGTAAAAATCCACATCTTTAACATCCTCTTGCACAAAGTTACTCGAACACTCAAGAGTTTCACAAACTCTTGAATACATTTTTGCTGACCTTAGCGAATATTTCGTGACTGCCCCCCCCCCCCCTCCCCCCCTCCCCCCTCCCCCCTTAAGTGGTTTCTCACAAACTCTTGCTACAGAGGGGTTAGGGGATTGGGATACTTTTCCAAGGCTTTCTGTATACCTCAGGGATTGCGCCTCCTCCCTCCCTTTAAGCATATCACGAACACTTGTTGCAGGGGATTGGGAAAAACAGTCTACAGCACGTTCCCACGGAAAATCCGTGCCCACAAGCCATTCATTGTAACGCATTTTGCACCGAACCTGGCGCATACTTATTGATTTAAAGAAACGCGAAAACAGTAAATAGTTTGCTTAGGCCAAGCAGCTAATTACATAATTTAACATATTTTTACCATTGAATTTCTGGTCGTGACAGCTGCCGCAGGACGATGAATGGAGAGCCTAGAAGCGTTGTCAATGGAAGATATTCTTTCTTTTCGCAAAGACTGTCATGCAGCAGGAAGACTCGTTATTATACTTGGGCAGGAATAATACGATGGTGCTTTTTGTAATCGATTTCCTCCACAAGATCGCTAAATAAGAGCAGTCTAATCCAGTCAGTCTCCACCTGTTGAAAGATTAACCAGTGCAATATGAACCGGTTTGCGGATGTTTTCACAAAACATGTATTTCGTCGCATGATAGGGATGAGGATTACAACCCACGCTGAATTATCGATCAGCTGCGATTGACGCGATACCCTACATCGGGTCACGAAAACATGCACGCACTATTTTCTTCTGTTAAAGTTGTTAAGCTCATTTGTGAGCGGGCGAAATTAGGTCTATATGGAAGTGCACATGCTGGTGCGTGTGCCTTGAGATAAACCCGAATTCAAATGCAGAGTAGAATTTATCCCCAATGAATTGGCAAGAATGTTTTATCTAAAACAGATTCCAAAATGGATGAAATAGCGTTGGCGCAGAATTAAACTGCAAGAAAATATTGTTAATGCTGATCATGATTGGACATGATACCGAACAACCGCATTGTCCATTACAACGTATACGATCGGACCATGTTGTCTGAACTAGTTTAATTTTCCGTTGATTTTAAAGATAAAGGTAAAGGGGTGATGGACAGGAACGTTTTATCCTGGGAACCGTGTGAAGAAATCCCAGAGACAGGCTTGCTGGAAACAAAGATGTAAGGAGGGAGAGACTCGAGGTGATTTTGTAGCTCTACCTCATCCACAGGGTATAGAAGATAGCGCGTTGCAGTAGGGCTTATTAAAAAATGAAGAGCAAGATTAATAATTGATACATTTGTGACCGATCCATTTTGCTATTTTAATGTTGAGAAATTGCAGGAAAGGTTCACATATTTTATTTGAGAAGGACGGAAATGGAAAATGCGCTTCATTCATGTGCTATCACCTGGCTCCACGTTCGAGACTGGAGATGTCGATCCTTTTGGCTCATGGTGAGCTATGTTCCGGTCACTATTGAATTGCCCATTGCGTACATCAAGGGACGGCGTGTCCGGTTCGTCTGCCTGCGCTTGGATCAAAGCCGTGTTGCTCTCTGTGGTGCCAGAACCTTGACTTTGTAGGAGCCACACACGCAAGATATTTACAGAATGCAGCAGGCTTTGTAGTCGATTTATCCTCACCCATGTGGGGGGGAGAGTACACACACACACACACACACACACACACACACACACACACAACATGGTTGGTTTCCCTCAGGCAGCAAATGGATTGTTAATCGTTGCTTGTAAATGTCTCATCTAGCTGGTCACCGACGAGGACAGAACTCGATGTGATTAAGGTATGACTAGAAAATGTTCTTGGTCTGGCTCACCGGTAAAAGAAAACTATGGCAAATTTTCGATAAACCGAGAGAGTACGGGCATGAATGTGAAATTGTGTGTATGTGTGTGCGTGCGTGCGTACGTGCGTGCGTGTGTGTGTGTGTGTGTGTGCGTGCGCACGCGCGCGCGTGTAAGCGTGCGCCTGCGTGTGCATATTCCTTGCTATGAAACAAATCTTAACTCTAAATGTTCAGGGCCGAAATGCCAATGGGAAAGTAGAAGCGTACAGTGTACACTAGTCTGATATGTCATACTTCATGGTTCAGCGATAAATGGCGGCATTTCATTCACGTTCAAAGGATTGGAAACCCAGAGAAGATTGCGCAAATCTTGCACATCGTGTTTGTCCATGGGAGGTGCATGCAGATTAGAGAGTATCAATTAGAAAGGGAGGCAAATAGTTCGAGAATCAATGTTCATTTGCACTTGATAGCATACATGGTATTAAAAAATGGCGATTTTCAGAAACCATTAATTTGGTCGCAGCCGCTGTCTGCATTCGTTGCCACAGGTTCTGCACAGCTGAGTTTGGCAGCGGTCTCATTTTAGGCGCCACCGACGTCTTTTTCGAAAACCGACAGACCACCATCCGTGGCTGCATGCTTCAACTCGCCCGTGCACCTGGGTCTGGTCGTCCTAACAACCACTTCGTTGTCGTCTTGAAACTGGCATGCGCTGTTCTCGATACTGCGCAGATTGCAGAGCGCCACGAGGCGCGATGTTATTGCTGCAATACTAACACCTGAGGCTACCTACAAAGGTAGTAAGAGCACAGTGCCGACCTGAGCCAAAGGTGGTCGGCGTTAGGGCGGATGGATGGATGGATATATTGAAGGATGGATGGATACATTATTGGGTGGATGGAGAGATAGATGGATGGATACATGGATGCAATGGTTGGACGGACGGACGGATGATGGATGGATGAATAATGAAGTTTCACGGCCTAACAGCCATTGAAGGTTAGTGTAAGGTCATCGATCATTAGATTAATTGAACTACGAGCAGATGGTCAAGACTTCATTTCATTAATTGTTCGCCTTGTATGGAGGACGTCAGGATGGAATGGTTGCACAAGTACTGAAGTTGGTGCTCCATTCCCAACTATGCATCGTTATTTCCTACAGCATGTCGTAAGGTACCGCTCGATGCCAGACCAGCTGGCGTCATGTTCTGGGAACAAGATGATGCGTGCAGAGAATGACAGCTATGGATGTGAAGTTGCTGCATGAACCAACTCTAAAACCGGTCTCTCTGAAGAGGTTAATTCCTAAATGCGTTTTCTGATCTAAAGTGTTTCAACTGTGGCAGCTCGAATATTTCACCTTCTAGAGTTGGTTTTTAACTTGTCGAAACGGTTTCAACAAAACTCTAACGAAAGAGGGCCTTGCTTCCGGAACGTCACTCCAAGAAATTGGACACTCTGTTGCTGGTCCCAGGAGATTGTAGGATTTGAGCTTGGCAGCTTTCGTGGTGTGAGAGATTACCGTCAAGTTGTCTAAGCATAAGCTGCGCACCTCCACACCATCTCGTAATCAATCTTCAGCCTGGTGCCAGTTGTTCGCGTCTCAACAGTCACTCCTTTTTAAGTGTGCAACGTTCGATCTTTCTGTTCCAGCTAGTCCTCTTGGCTTTGACATGATTTTATGGTTTCTTTTTCTCTCTCTTTGAAATATGGAATAATGTAAAGAGTAGTCACTAATTGCAATGAGGGATATAACCACTGCAATTAAGACGCTGTCCAAAGTTTAGTCACTCTTTAGATGAAATAGTGGTCATGTAATGTTGTGATGTCGGTGGAGGGATTACTACAATGATAAGTAGTTTATATATTAACATTTGTAGTCTCGACAGCAACAACAGCTAAAGTGAAAGCGGCAGCAGGCGTCATCATACTGGTAAAGATGATAGCGTACAGCAACGGCCGCAGCAACAATACCACAATGCAGCTTATTGTTGTTACTATTGTTGTTGTTACTATTGTTGTTGTTACATTGGTGTTGGTTTCGACTCTGAGAAGGAAACTTGGTGGTGGAAATGGTGGTGGCGACAGTGCTGAAAAGAGACAGAAGCAAGGGCAGCAAGTAGCAGCAGCAGCAGTATGAGATCCTCCTCCCCCTCCCCCCCTCCCCCCCCCTCCCCCTCCTCCTCCTCCTCCTCCTCCTTCCTCCTCCTCCTCCCTCCTCCTCCTCCTCCTCCTCCTCCTCCTCCTCCTCCTCCTCCTCCTCCTCGTCCTCCTCCTCCTCCTCCTCCTCCTCCTCCTCCTCCTCCTCCTCCTCCTCCTCCTCCTCCTCCTCCTCCTCCTCCTCCCCCTCCTCCTTTTCCTTCTCCTCCTCCTCCTCCCCCTCCCCTCCCCCTCCCTCCCCCTCCTCCCCCTCCTCCTCCTCCTCCCCCTCCTCCTCTTCATCATTATCTTCATTATTATCTTCATCATTATCTTCATCAGTATCTTTATTAGTATCTTCATCATTATCTTCATTTTCATCTGTACCTTTATCATCATCATCTTCATCATCATCAGCAGCAGCAGCAGCAGCAGCAGTTTCATCACCACCATCATCATCACCATAGCATCATATTCGTCGTTGTCATCGTCTTCGTCATCATCATCATCTTGAGAAGTTGTAGCAACAGTTCATTACGTGTTAGATTTAAGTCTTTCCCCCTCCTTTATCTGTCGCCCACTTGTATTTTTGATGGCGAGGACTTGCTACGAGAACTGGACAACATGCTGAAAGCTTTTTGTCGGGATCGCCACTGACAGATAATCATCCGTGTGATCAGATATGTTAAAATCCTCATGCCATCGTGAGAGTCCACCTCCAAGAATGACCCATTTCATGTATGTGTTGGCGTATGTCTTCATTGTGGAGGAAAAATAATAAGATAAACGGATGTTGTCATCACGAAAAACGTAAAACTTGCCAGTCAAAGCCGAGCGTATTTCAGGCTTGGTTGGAAAAGGATTCTGAACAACGAGAAATAAAATTTGAAATAATTTCTTAGGAGCCGTTAACGCACGCACGGGAGAGGTTTTCTACTCATTAATCACGGACAAGACCAGTGTGAGATGACGTGCGTTTGTCCTAGGAAGTAATGCCTGGAAACATGTAGTGCCAATATATGACTATGTCAGTTTTCATGTCATTGACCTCCCAGGAAAGATGAGAGGATAACGAGGTCGTACACGAAAACGAAAATATTAAAACAATAGGTACCAAAATTATTTATACTTTCGTAACATGAATTCAAAGAAAACAATACTTTGCAACGTGTATGTTAACAGGTGGTCGTGAGTTTGGATAGTTTAGATGTGTAATTGCTATATTTGCACACTTCATACGCCTGGATTAGAAGAGATCGCCAAACTCCTCCAGAGTGTCCTACACAGCTTCCTACAGACTGAGCAGCGCCGCGACGTCATCATCTAGTCGGTGCAACAGAAAGCTGTTTTACTAGTAGAGGTGACAGTTTCCCGGGAAGGCAGCATAGCCTGGGCGCACACACAGAAGTGTACAAGATACGCCGTCCTAGAGAACCAGTACTCTTGCAAACAGGATTGTCGGATGCTGCCAGTGGACGTAGAAGTTTTCTTGCAGAGTCAGTCATCAGATTCGTGCGAGGACCTGGCGCCGGGTTCTGTGAGGTGGTCAGGGTAGCAAGGAAGCTCCAAGGGTGGCAGAGTCCGCGTCTTCGTGGATCTGCCGGACCAGGGACAGGTCGGAGTACCGACTGTCGTTCCGATGCCAACCACCCTTCCCCTTCCCCATGTGGCCATAATGGCTTCCTGGCCCACCCGTGGCTGAGCTAGGGAAGTAGGAGGCTCCGAAATTAGGGCAGCCAGGGCTCGTAGATAATGCGGGGTGGGGGGTGGGGGTGGGGTATCGAGCGGCTCCAGTTGTGCTTATGTTGCTCTGTGCATCATCCTAGGCAGTAACCAAAAACTGCATGCACGTGACAAATATCAACGGAAACCTGAAACGCTCTGCACAAATATACAGTGAATCCATCTATAACATCAGGCTTACGTGTGTGTCAAATAAAAAACAAAAAAGTTAAACTGATGATAATCATAAGCAGGCGTCTAATTCAATACTTTATTCACTGAAACATGCAGGCAATACAAGCAGGTTAACAATGATATGAAGGAATATGTAGTATGCATCAACACATGTGTCCATCTCTATGTCTGTCTCTCTTTGTTTGCTAATAAAGAGTTTTCAGTCACCAATTTCTAGAGTACAAAGCATACGTACGTGGGTGAAGGTGCTGACATTCAAACACACTTAGAACGATAATATCTCTCTCTCACACGAACACACACACACACACACACACACACACACACACACACACACACACACACACGTCATATGCATGAACTTACCTACGGGGATATACTAGCGTGTACGCGCACACACACAGACACACACAGACCCACTGACAAACGCACAACAAATTCGCGCGTCACATCATTATCATCATCATCATCATCGTCGTCGTCGTCGTCGTCGTCGTCGTAGTCGTCGTCGTCGTTGTTGTTGTCTAAGTCGTATTCAGGGATTATTCCTCGTCGCAAACGCCTCCTTCCAAGGTTACACTAAATCAGAACGTGTTCCGGGAAGATGCACTTGCACACATAGAGGCACACACGCACACACACATACACACACAACACAACACAGCGCAATACAGTGCAGCACTGTATTACACCGCTCCACTACACTGTGCGCTTCTTTGCGCGTACAGAGTGTACGTACAAGATGTTATATTCCGTTCTTGCTGCTGACGTGAAGGTACAGAATGCTACTACATTGTGCTCTCCTTTGCACGTACAGAGTATACTTACAATATGTTCTGTTCTTGCTGCAGACGTGAAGGTACAGGTGGCTACTACAACGTGCTGTTCTTTGCGCGTGCAGAGTGTACATACAAGATGCTCTGTTCTTGCTGCAGACGTGAAGGTCCAGATAGCAGGCAGGTCCCCACTGTTGGCCTTCTGCGACACTCTCATGTCCTCCGTGAAGGCAGCGGCCAGCAAGCCTGACGAGGGTCTGTCCATGGACTGCGTCAGCTGTGGCCTGAACGAGAACCGCCTGGACTTGCTGTACCACTGGATCGCCCAGGAATGGTAGGTGACGTGTCTGGATGGACGGATGGATGGATGGATTGATTTATTGATCTTTCGATGGAAGGATCGATGAAAAAATGGAAGGACGAACGGATGGCAGGAAGGACGGAAGGAGTGACAGATGAATGATGGGAAGAGGGATGGATTGTTTAAAGGATGTATAGATACATGGATGAATGGATGAATGGATTCATGGATTGATGGAAGGTTGGATGGATGAAAAGAAGGATGGGTGGATGGATGGACGGAAAGAGTGATGGATTGTTAGACGGAAGGGAGGATGGCTGGATGGATTGGATTTATGGACGGATAGTGTGCAAAGTAGAGGTTGGAACAGGCAGAGGGTGTTGGCTTACACTAAGGGTTTATGGTAGGGCCATGATAGCATAACACACAAGTTGGAGCCATAGTTCGATAAACTTGACTCTAGATCCTTTCTTCTCCTCCAAGCAGGAAAAAGGAACATATCATGGTTCCGCATTTCATTTTGCTTCTAGTAGTCTGGGAGACCCCGGATAGACTACATGAAAATGGTCTCGCTCGACCTGATGGTTGTGGTCTGGAGACCGGGTCGAAAAGTTCTGCCCGTGAGCATGCATACATACTTCTTTGTTTGTAGCGCTGGACTGGTGTGGGACGCACAAGAACATGTGCTACAGAGTAAAAACGGAAGAGACTACTTCCGGAGAACTAAGACAAGAACCGGAAGAGATGGCTTTCGGTAGAAGAACATCTCTCTCGTGTGATTAAGATGGACAGCGAGAGCGAAAGAGGACGTGGAGAGGTGGAGTTGAAGGCCCAGACCAGGGGCAAAGGGAATCGGCGTGGGAGAGATCTTGAAACACAGAGAAACAGGACAGACATGGCATTGAAAGAGACCGCTCGGAGACAGCACGGCCGGAAATACGAGCGGCCGGCAACAGACAATGATAGAAGTATCACTTTGTCAAGGCGGGAAGAAAGCGAACGAGCGAGCGAGAGAGAGAGAGAGAGAGAGAGAGGGTGGGGGGTGGGGTGGGAAGAGGCCAGCCGCCCGTTGCAGTAACAAGACAGAGGAGAAAAACAGCAGACACGAGTTATCATGGCCATTCAAAGGTTGCATTTAATCTGGAGGGATTCTAGTAGAGAGCTCTGTCTCCCTTAGTATTAGCGAGTAGCGGATGAACATCATTACGTCTCTTGTTTTTAATCTGATCTCCTCCCTGTATCAAATATATGTATCCTTCCTGTAAGACGGACGGACGGACGGACGGACAGATGGACGGACAGATGGACGGATGGACCAATGGATGGATGGATGGATAGATAGATAGATAGATAAAAATGATTGATAAATAAACAGAGAGAGAGAGAGAGAGAGATGTTTCCACTCCCTTACCGAAGGAAGGATGGACGGATGTTAGGTGGGGATGGAAGGAGGAATGATGAATGAATGATGGAAGGAGGGATGATGAATGGATAGATGGATTAACGGACATATAGATAAACGGATGGTTGGAGGGAGGGAGATAGGAAAGAATGGATGGATGGATAGACAGATGGATGATGGAGTGAGAGAGGGATGTGAGTTAACGGTCTATCAGTCTCTGTAGGGTATGTGACGAAGGAGGGAGGGAAGAATAGAGGGATGGATGAATATATGGGTAGACAGATGGATGGATGGACGTTGAGGGATATGGGTTAACGGTATATCAGCCTTTGTAGGCGATGTGAAACAGCGTGTCTAAACATCATCCCCTTTTGAACTTTTCAATCTACATATGTAAAACGTGCGGGGTCTGGAGAGAGACACAAAAATGAGTTAATGGTGGGAAACGAAAATGAATTGAATATACATGTATGGATGGATAGATGGATGGGTAGGCGTATGGGTGGATGGATGAATAGGAAAAGAGATGCATGGTTGTTTAGTTGAAATATAGATGAATATATAAATGGAGGAAAGGAGGGAGGAAAAGAGGGATACAAGGATGGGTGGATGTATGGATACGTGGATGGATGGGAGAGGGGTATAGGGATACATGGATGGATAAATGGGTAAATGAATGGAAGGAGGGTGGGAGGGATTACTAATGGATAGACAGAGGGGAGACGGATGGCTAGAGGGATTATATATATATATATATATATATATATATATATATATATATATATATAACACGTGGTTTGATGTGTACAATATGTGAATTGAATGACAACTGTTTCGCCCTAATGCTGGATGGGTAGAGTTGCTAAGCAAGTCTGGCCTGCATTCCGTGACTGAACGAATGAAGGATGTACGGTAAAGATGGATGGGAAGGTAAATGAGCGGATGGATGGCAGAATGAATGAAGAGATGGAACGATACACGGGTG
>JAWQFJ010032270.1:10000-17500 GCA_034096865.1 Theodoxus fluviatilis | reverse complement strand
TTCCTGGGCGCCATGGTGGCTGCCTGTCCCTCTCTGCCGCTGCTGCTTGCTCTGTGCCCCCCGAGGGGTCCAGCTCTGCCCCTGGGTTCCGCCCTGGGCGCTCTGCTCAAGGCTGACCACGTTGCCCTGGCCGTGCAGTTCCTGCAGCAGCTGCAGAAGCTCCCCGTGGAAGGTACGGGTGCTGGCTAAGTTTGCTGTATCTATTTATCGTGCAAATGTGTATGAATGCTACTAGATAGATCAAATGATCTCTGTAATACTGATCTTCCTAGCATATATTTTTCTGACTTATTGACTCACATGCGAAGCAAAAGTGAATCTATGTACTCACCCTTTTCGTCCGTCCGGGCGTCCGAAACAAACTTAACGTTGGATTTTTCTCGGAGACTATTAAGTCTATCAACACCAAAGTTGGCATGATGGTGTATGATGACAAGGCGTCGAAAAAAATACACAGTGACTTGACCTTGCTTCAAAGTCAAGGTCGCAGGGGCCGTAAATGTTGTCTAAAAAACAGCCATTTTTCACATTTTCCCAATTTTCTCTCAAGTTTTTGAGATTGGATACCTGACCTATATATGGTATATAGGGCAAAGTATTCCCTATCTTTTGATACCAGATTGCTTGCAAGACCTTGCTTCAAGGTCAAGGTCACAGGAGGTCTTTAAAGTTGGATTGTATACATATTTTGAAGTGACCTTGACCCTGAACTATGGAAGATAACTCTTCCAAACTTCATAACATTGTAGTATACATGTTATACTTTCATACTAGGTCACCCGTGTCGTCCGTCCGGGCGTCCGGGCGTCCGTCCGCGCATCCATCCGGGCGTCCGGTCGTCCTGTAATCCGTAAAAAACTTTAACGTTGGATTTTTCTCAAAGACTATTAAGTCTATCAACACCCAATTTGGCATGATGGTGTAGGATGACAAGGCGTACAAAAACATACATAGTGACTTGACGTTGATTCAAGTTCAAGGTCACAGGAGCTCTTTAAAGTTGGATTGTATACATATTTTGAAGTGACCTTGACCCTGAACTAGGGAAGATAACTCTTCCAAACTTCATAATATTGTAGTACACATGTTATACATTCATACTAGGTCACCCGTGACGTCCGTCCGGGCGTCCGGGAGTCTGGACGTCCGTAAAAAACTTTAACGTTGGATTTTTCTCGGAGACTATTAAGTCTATCAACACCCAATTTGGCATAATGGTGTATGATGACAAGGCGTACAAAAACATACATGGTGACTTGACCTTGCTTCAAGGGCCGTAAATGTTTAAAAAAAACAGCCATTTTTCACATTTTCTCAATTTTCTCTGAAGTGTTTTAGATTGGATACATGACCTATACATGATATATAGGGCAAAGTAATACCTATCTTTTGATACCAGTTTGATTGACCTTGCTTCAAGGTCAAGGTCACAGGAGCTCTTTAAAGTTGGATTGTATACATATTTTGAAGTGACCTTGACCCTGAACTATGAAAGATAACTGTTTCAAACTTAATAATTATGTGGGGCACATGTTATACTTTCATCATGAGACACATTTGGTCACATATCATCAAGGTCAAGGTCACTTTGACCCTTATGAAATGTGACCAAAGTGGGGTAGTGAACCACTAAAAGTGACCATATCTCATGGTAGAAAGTGCCAATAAGCACCATTGTGCTTCCTATGTCTTGAATTAACAGCTTTGTGTTGCATGACCTTGGATGACCTTGACCTTGGGTCATGGTCACATGTATTTTGGTAGGAAAAATGTGTGAAGCAATTCTTAATGTATGATGTCATTGTTAGGTTTAGTTGTTTGACCTTGACCTTGAAGGTATCCTGAAGGTCAAGGTCAAGTAAAGGTCAAGGTCATGTAAAGGTCAATGTCAAACATGTGAGTCGTATGGGCTTTGCCCTTCTTATTGCTACTTGTGATAATGGAAATATAGATAAGTAAATATGCTTCCTGTCTTGGTAAATCTATTTGGCTTCATACTGCCTAGACTAAGCCAGTATTTTATAACTCTATAACAGCTGTTAATGAAAATAACAAACCTGCCAGGTCATCGTATACCATGTGTGGGCGTTCTGCAATCTATTTCAAGAAACCTCCTACATCAGAACGCATGAGCAGTCTTCGCTACTGTGTGGTTGTTAAAGCGTCAAATCTCTGAGCCTTCATAAAGAGTTGGCAGCACCTGCACATCTAGCATTATTGGAAATTGTTTTGGTACATTTCAGAGTCCATAATGTTTCAATATCTGCACTCCTTTCTGTTTCCCTAAGACTGAAACATCTTCTAAGGTACTGCATGAAGATAGCATCATAGTGAAAATATAGCCCAGGTACTTGTGATAGCTCACAACGTCTCATCTCTTTCCTTCCCAATGCCATCCTCCCCCAGAGGCTCAATGGCCGCTTCGTCTCAACACCGTAATCTTTGTCTTTCTTAATTCACCTGAAAGCCCAACTCTTTCGACACCTTTGCCAAATTTCTGAAATGGATCAGAATTCCCATCACCAAATTCGAAATCAGTACTATGTCATCAGCATGCAGTAAAATAAATATTTACATTATGCATGGAGTCAACTGGACTCCGCGTTTTCGGTACACAAAGTTGGCCAATCAATTAATATATATAGAAAAATATACACGCTCACAGATGCAACCTGCTTTGCTCCGACAGAGTAATTAAAGAAGTCTGACGTGGTGTGGCCCCACCGAACACAACATTGGACGTTCGCGTATATGGCCTTTACCGTTGATGTAAACTTAGTTGAAAGACTAAGCACCTTCCACAACTGTTCATGATTTACAGAGTCGAATGCTTTCTTGAAGTCCACAAAGGCTTCATGTAATTTTCCTCGTACCTTTCCATATAAGTGTTTCATTGTAGTGGAATGGGGAATAAATAATTATGTGGTTTAATCTGGAATGCTGGGATCAAAAACTGCCTTGATCCACACAGACCTTTTACTCCTGCTCCATCCATGCGCGTAGTTGTTGAGCCAGAATAGTTGTAAAGAGCTTAGCCACTGCACAAATTAGCGATGTACCTATTTAGTTATCTGTATTAGATGTGTCCCCTTTTTATCAATTGGGACATTTATTAATATGGCCCATGTCTCAGGGAAACAGGGTGTTGCAAGCAATTTGTTGAACAATTTGGTTAAAAACGGAATGATTTTGTCACCTGTCATCTTCAAGCAACCCACCAGGTATGCCATCCAGACATAGAGCATATTAATGTTTACAACTGTAGTGCTTATGTCTGCGTCCAGCATTTCATTGTGAATGTTTTCCTGACTAGAGCTCGCGGGTATGTGTTTACTGCCACCGGTATTTTGATAAAACTGTTCAAAGTGGGATTTGCATTTATCGATGGTTATTTCTGGTTGAAGATTGAAGCATCTTGAAAAATGCTTAATCGTAGTCCTACACTTTCTAGAATTGCTCATGTTTTCCAATAGTGAATTTCGAATCTCAGTAAAGTTTGTTTTGTGTGTGTATGTGTATGTGTGTGTGTGTGTGTGTGTGTGTGTGTGTATGTGTGTTTGTGTGATTGATAAACAGTATATATAATAGATAAATATATAGAGAGGGGAGGGAGGAGAGAGTGAGCGAGAGAGAGAGAGAGAGAGAGAGAGAGAGAGATCGCAAAACCGTTTTTCTTCGTGTTCTTTCAGTGTTAAACAGCTGGGAACTGTCAATTACAACAATCGTTGATGTTGAAAAATTCTGTGTTCTCGTTTTACCTCATTGTTTTGTTTGGTTTAGCATTTGCTGCATTCAAAACACCTTAAACCATGCTTATCTGTTCTATGTGAAAACTTTCCAGGAGGCCATGTGTATTTCCTTTGATGGCCGAATGGCATAAACTACTGTATCGAAAAGTTTATCACCATAAATTATAACTTGCTCTTGGCAGGCTGTTTTGTGGGAATGGAAGATATAAGATTGCAAATACAGATCTCCTTGTCTGACCTTGAACGAAATGGATGCTGCCTAAGAGCAAGCTCTTCGTCCTCAGTGATTACAGCTTATAAAGACCAGGACTGAAATCCGTAACTTATCTTCCTTCTGGATGTCATTCTGTGAGCAGACTAGTCAAAAGCACATTGATTTAGCATTAGGAACTGGCTGAGCATTTACTTTCTAAGGTGAAGAAGGACAAAGACTCCAAATACTGGACTATGGCAATTTCCGTCTCTGGGCATGTAGTGATCCGGAATATCACATGGAGCGGAGTGGATTCGAACAGGATGGATAGCTCTCTCTCTCTCTCTCTCTCTCTCTCTCTCTCTCTCTCTCTGAGAAAGCAGCAAAACTATTAAGACGGGAGAAAAGAAAGAGTGGGAAATTAACAAAAAATGCATAAACGTTTTTTATTTGGGAAAAACGAAAGGGAGAGAGTGCAAAAAAGGAAGTAACGAATGTAATTCAATGAGACTGAGTCAAATCGGCAGAGAGTAAAGAAATAGAGAAAGAATCACAAGTCGAAACGATACATTACAGAGAATGCAGAGGTGGACAAAAAGTCTTGCATTGAGAGCTAAGAATCCGGCCTCTGATGACAGGTTGTCTATGACTATTGCCATCAGGCAGGCATTAAACGTTCTTTTATTTTTGACGAGAAAAGGACTATGCGCTGACGATAGTTTATTTGCTATTTCTGCATGCATACTTGTGTATATCGCCCACGGATATTAAAACCCCCCACCATTATTGCTGTTTTTACTCTGTAATACAAACCTTGCTCAAATTCCATTGTCTTGCTCACCACGGTCGTTCCATAGAGGTTGATGTTATGTCAATCACTGATATTACTTTAGGTTTAATAACGTGGAGCATGATCATCTCAGCGCTGTTCGCATCTCCTTGTAATCGAATATAATTCAAAAGTTCAAATATCTGGATGGACGAAATTTGTCATTGAGCATTTCCTTTTGTGGGTCACTTTCTGATTTGTCTGTTTATTTTCATGTACCGAATTTATATACATTGCAAAGGAGGATGCATTAAACCATGCCATCAAAGTCCGCTTACAAACCCTAGGCTGAATTAGACTCATTTGTGGTTTTTTCCTATCATTTGAAAAACAGAGTCTTCCATGCCTGTCATTTTGGACGTTCTTCGTGAGTGCGTGCATTAGAATGACATGTTGCCTACTTCGATGTGTTCTTGGACGCACAATTATGTAATGAATACATGTCGTTCTATAAGAAAAGGAAGATTACTGCTTTTTTACCTCTCTTGCTCCAAAATATCAACACGTGTGAAAATGTTGCAAGCCGCATTTTCAACACTCATAATACTTGCCATCGACTTCACGAGATACTTCAGCGATTCCCTTATCAAGATTTACACACTCTGAGAGTATTAGCCTTGCCAAATCGGCCGAGAAGTACTGTACATCTAAGCCTTTAATCCACTTTTGTGGAAGTGCTGACGTGATAATCGACGTCCTACTACTGGAAGTGACATCCTTCGAGGTAGAGAGGTTGCTGCCATGAGGGATTTTACGTCTGGAACAGCTGCGACCCCGTTGAAAATGGCCACTAGTAACAAACGTGCCGCCCTGGCCATCCTCGCGGGGCCGATGACATGTCTTCAGGGATGTCTCAACCTCCTTTCCGCCCAGTTTGCTAACAATCCAATAAGGCGGGAGTATTTTGTCTCTTAAGGCAGTTGTTGCTGAAGCGAACTGTCTTTATTCAGGCTTGAGCATGGCGTCCTTAAGGTTTAGTGAGAGTTATTGTGGATTTTTTTCAGGTACAAAAAAATTCCCTGATGAGAGTGATGACCGCTGCATTGTTGGTGTGAGGAAAGTCATGACTGTAATCATGTTTCGCTTCCGTAGTCTGTGTAAGCACGTGCTGACTGCTCTTTCCTATCCTTGTTTACTTTAAGGAGTTGGTTATGTATTCTGAATAATATTCACTTACCACTTGACTAATTTGGCGTGCAAACATTGAAAAAACTGTATTAGATTTCTCATGGAAAACAGTAAAAAAGGTTACGAATTACAGACACCCACCCACCCGAGAGTTCAGATAAAAGAATGAACGAAACAAGATACAACATAACAAATGTTGAATATTTGATCAGTCAGGGAAAACAATTAAGCGATTCAACTATTTCTACAATGCTACCTATATATATTCAGTAGCTGATAACGTGTGAAGGCGAATAATCACATCTGTTCAAATTTGAATAGATACAAAGAAACTTTGACGACATCCTTACGAGATGCAATCTTTACAATGAAATCAAAGGTGCACAGTAATGTTCAAACTCCAGTCAACAAGCAGTTCTTGTCAAAAGTACAACACAACATTTTGTCTCATTTTTTAAGCTCCTGCCGTGGACTACGACCCCTTACGTCACAGTGTGGTGGAGGACAAGATCACGGACATGACAAGCTGGAATGACGTCATTAAGAGGCTGCAGAAGGCTGGTCACGCCGAGCTCACCCTGCACCTGGCAGCCTCCGCCGTGGTGGGATCTTCACTTCGTGACGCAATTAGCATCGTCCGACCCCCAACTCCTCCCCCTCCTACCCCGCCCCCAGAGCCCGAAGCGACGGTAGACATCACCATTGACGTCAAGGAACCCACGCTTGTCCTGTCGGAAGACACTTCCGAGGAGCTCAAGGCTGATTTGCCGCTGTCCCCCCCGACCCCGCCTGCCAGTCCCGAGGCTGTGATGGCGTCTCCCTCGGCGTCCGGGGAGGAGGTTCGTCAGGTCAAGAAGCGAGAGGGTAAGACATCACCGAGGAAGAGAAAATCTTCGTTAACCTCTCCACAGCGTAGCAGTCAAGGCAACGAGCCCCCTTCGGCTAGCTCTCAACCATCCCAGACCCAGAATAAGATCCCTCGCGAGAGGAAACCGTCCTCTGGAGAATCCGGCAAGAAAAGCAGAGATTCTCCGCGATCCCCGACCAAGAAAGAGGCAGGAAGTCCTGGGCCTGAGGAACGCCGGATCAAGCGCTCTGACTCCAGAGTTTCATTCAAGGAAGACGAACCCGCAAGAGAGGGCCGGGCGGGAGAAGAAGGGAAACAGAAGAGACGCGGATCGGGAACCAAAGGGAGTGCCGGTAAACGCTCTGAAGACAACGTGGGACTTGGGGGTTCGGTGGCAGAAGACAAAACGCAGTTGCAAAAGTCGGGGTCCCACGTGTCCTTCCAGGAGCCCAGAGAGGAAGCAGCGACTCGGGATGAGGAACCTCCATGGCCTTCCCCGTCTCAGGTTTCCTTCGAGGACTCTCCTGAGGAACCTACCACCAAATCTCCGGCCGAAGCTCAGGCAGAGGAGAAACCTCTGAAGCGTTCTGGATCTCGCGTGTCTTTCCAGGATGAGTCTCATGTTGAATCAAAATTTTTTACTGAAGACAAACCGCTGAAACGATCTGGATCTCGTGTTTCTTTCCAGGAGCCTGAAGCTGCTTCGCCTCAATCAGTAAAGCGTTCCAGCTCGAGAGTATCTTTCCAAGATCCT
>JAWQFJ010032270.1:0-2500 GCA_034096865.1 Theodoxus fluviatilis | reverse complement strand
TATGTGAAAGGTAACGTGATTTACATTATGTTAGATAAGAGTAGGCAACTCACGCAGTACACACACTGTACTTAATCTAAATATGTTGTTCGCGTCTTACAATAGTAAGTTGTCCATTATATTATAAAACAAATAGTATAATGCAATCCATTAAAGCTATTAAAATATCAACATTAATAATTCGAATTGTTCACATCATCTTATCGCAGTGTGTAGTATGTCATGTTACAAATCCTATAGAGTGTATTGCATGAAAAGTGTTTGCATGTTTACAGTTTAAAGATTTGCCTTCATTGCAGATCGTATTTGATAATAAAACAACCACTTTCGTCGGTACATGAATGTCTACGGGAATTTCTGGAGAATTTCCAGCTTCTTGCAGCGTGTTGAAGAGCATAGAATATGCATCGCCACATATCGTGTTCCTTTTATTAGCTCCGTAAAAACTCATCGTACACCGTCCTATTTCACGGTCACTTGTAAGTTGTCGCTGCGAACGAGGCCTATTCACAAAACGTCGACCCAGATTTGTACCGGTCCAATCAGATTGAACAAACATTGAATATCGATGAAATTGATATTGCTGTTTTGTAGTATCAACACGTCAAATCAGGTAACAGAACAAAACACTGTTGTAAGTCTCTGCGACATCTTGGCCTTTTTTTCTCCCCTGTAATCTGTCCTGCATACTCTCTTTCCGTCTTTTCTAGTATTTGTTGAGTTACAAAACGCAAAACATAACAAATTCTCACCATTTACAAAGTGATCCGAACAAACATATCGATCTGCCTTAGTGTTAAAAGTGAGTGACTTCAGGTTCAGTTGAGCGATCCACTCACGGCGCCTTTGAGTTGTGAAATCCAGCATTTCCTTGCCTTTTCGCGTTGCAACACGCGGTACGACAAAAAAACGTCGATCATTCTCTCTGTCATGCTGATTGTGGTAGTTTTTCACACAGCAGGAGGTCTCCATTGTAGAAACAAAAAACTTTCTGCTCCAAAAACAGTCGCGTCTTTCACAGATTTTGTAAGCGACGCGCCGTTGTTTCCCTATAAGTAGGAAAAGATCACTCTGTCTTCGCGAGTGTGTCTCGATCTCGACGGAGCAAATATCACCTCCATCGAGCATGTATTTTACCACTGCAGACTTTACCTGCTGTATATGTTTTGAAATATATTTATCTTCTTCTTCTTAGGTTTTAAGGCAGCCAACACCAACATGCTGGTGAAACTGCTGCACTATTTTTGCGTGCTGGGTATTTTATCTGTGACCGGCACTCACCCGTCGAGGACATGAGTGTCAGGATCTTTATAGTGCGCGATTTGATGTTTTGTGAATGCGTATCGCACACTAGGCCTCGGTTTATAAAGGTCTCATCCGAAGGACTCAAATCATACCCGACAGTGTATAAAACAATGGCCTCCGTCCTTGTCCTGAATTTTGCTCATTTCTTTGGTTTGTTTAAAAGGGTTGTTCATGAGAGGGGAACAAACAAATGCATCCCTGATTTTTGAAAACACGATTCAGTTGACTGCCACTGTAGCGTCTGCTTGATGGAACTATACTGCGTAAGCTGGTCGCTCTCCCTAAGTGTCATGCGCTATTCCTGTAGGTAGCAATCGCCCTGACTCTGAGTACCCGATAAAACCATTTTCATCGTTAATCCCTCAGTTTGTCCACACAAATGCAAACCCAAGGTCTGATAGGCATTGCTGGAGGGATTGAACCTTCTTAACCTTCGTTGCTGGTTTCTCTTTCCGACACAATACATAGGTATCTTGGGGGCAGTATGTCTCCTGTCTTTCTACACGCCACAGCCAGTATTATTTTATTCTGCTCGTATTATTGTATTTATGTGAACGATATCTATTCACTTCTCCATGCCTCATAATGGTTGTAATGTTAGCACTCAATTCAAAAACCTAGTGCATGCAAGTATGTGTGCCTTTTTGAATGCAGTCTCATTTTATCAGTACTCACAACTGATCCATAAAGTAAGGATGGCGTAACAGGACATCATATAATGGAAACATTTGCATAAACAGCATGCAGATTCCAAATCGTCTTAAGGAACAGCAAGATTTACTTGTTTGCATTTATGGTCACTCTGTCAAGGGCAGAAGACAGAGACAGTCTACACATGAATACAAACCCCTTATACACTGATTTTCGACCTCTAGGTTTGTATCTGTCAATGACCACCACTCTCCACAACCCAGAAATCCACGCCTTAGAAAGGCCATGACTTTAGTCTTGTTAGTATTTATTGAGAGATTAAGCCCTTAGGATGCATGGTAGAGATTGTCGAGATGGTATTGTTGGTCTAGGTCAACGGTAGTGGTAACAAGTAACACTATATCGTTGGCAAAGATAGGGGGGGGGGGGGGAGGGGGGAATCTGCTGTTCCAGGCAACAACTGCTCGCCAAGTTGCCCATAACTTTGGATATATCCTGCAATATAATCGATGAATAGTTTTCATTTTACTATTTGTGATGGTCC
>JAWQFJ010032266.1:0-7500 GCA_034096865.1 Theodoxus fluviatilis | reverse complement strand
GGAGGCGGGGGTCCTGGAGGCGGGGGTCCTGCAGGCGGGGGTCCTGCAGGCGGGGGTCCTGCAGGCGGGGGTCCTGCAGGCGGGGGTCCTGGAGGCGGGGGTCCTGGAGGCGGGGGTCCTGCAGGCGGGGGTCCTGCAGGCGGGAGTCCTGAAGGCGGGGGTCCTGCAGGCGGGGGTCCTGGAGGCGGGGGTCCTGCAGGCGGGGGTCCTGCAGGCGGGGGTCCTGGAGGCGGGGGTCCTGCAGGCGGGGGTCCTGGAGGCGGGGGTCCTGGAGGCGGGGGTCCTGGAGGCGGGGGTCCTGGAGACCTTCCCAGGAAGAGGATTCAGAAAGTTTGTGCAAGGTCTACCAAGGATTCAGAACGTCAGCAGTGGCGGGGGGGGGGGTCTTCCCGGAGAGAGGCGGAGAAGCCCGAGTGGGGACGAGTGCTGGCGCTGTGGCCAGAGGACTTCTCGCTGTGTCAGGCGAGAGTGTCAGTCTATCACGCACGTGATGAAGGCAGCTGCAACTGACACCGCTGTCACGTGACTCCTTGGTTTCAATTAAGAAGCCGGAAGATGAGAGCGAGAAAGACACTCACACACTATGCAGAGTCGGACTTCGCTCGCCAAGAGTGTAGACTCCAGGGGGAAGAGGAGATTGTTGTCTTGGTGTGCTTTCAACCACTCCCCGCTAACAGTGGCGCGCCGCGTTGTAGACGTTTGACGGGAATGGCGATAGGGCAGTCGTGGACTTTCACAAGGCCTGCTGCTGCTGCTGCTGCTGCTGCTGCTGTTGCTGTTGCTGCTGTTGCTGCTGCTGCTGCTGCTGCTGCTGCTGCTGCTGCTGCTGCTGCTGCTGCTGTGTTTCTCAAACTCCAAAGCGACGCTTTGATATTCCAATCGTTTTTGTCAAAGTTGTCCCCTGCTTTTGCTTGACCAGTGTTTTTTCCTGAAACAAAAACAAACGCAAATAAACACAAATAAACACAAATAAAGTATTAGAAACACATGTTGTTCAGAGAGGAGGAGTTTTTTGAACGCCTAACAAGATGGGGTTTGGGGTTGTTTTTTAAGGACCTGTTGTGCCACGGCGAAACTTGGACTATGCACTGATAGACCAGCATTAAAAACACAACAAAGGGGACAACTTCAAAAGGCTTATTGTATTGAAAACTACAGCGTTGCGAAACTGGGAGTTAGTGGACTTGTTTAAATGTCTGCATTGGTGCTGTTTAGTCCAAATATGATTTTTGAAGAGAATAATTCAACAACAAAAAATCCCCAAGGAATTGATTTCTTTTTAAATATAAAAAAGACAAGAAAAGAAGCACAGATTATAAATGGCGACAAACAAATGACTTTGTGCTGACAGTGACACTGACACTGACACTGACACTGACACTGACACTGACACTGACACTGACACTGACACTGACACTGACACTGACACTGACACTGACACTGACACTGACACTGACACTGACACTGACTGACACTGACACTGACACTGACACTGACACTGACTGACACTGACACTGACACTGACAGTGATTACGAAAGGAAAATCCGACGTGGCGAGTCAAATCACTCCACCTTAAAAAAATGCCTTGATCACTGCTTACTCATGTTTCATTTGGAAATTGTCTGGGTCACTGCTTACTCATGTTTCATTTGGAAATTGTCTGGGTCACTGTTTACTCATGTTTCATTTAGAAATTGTCTGGGACACTGCTTACTCATGTTTCATTTGGAAATTGTCTGGGTCACTGCTTACTCATGTTTCATTTGGAAATTGTCTGGGTCACTGCTTACTCATGTTTCATTTGGAAATTGTCTGGGTCACTGCTTACTCATGTTTCATTTGGAAATTGTCTGGGTCACTGCTTACTCATGTTTCATTTGGAAATTGTCTGGGTCACTGCTTACTCATGTTTCATATGGAAATTGTCTGGGTCACTCCTTACTCATGTTTCATTTGGAAATTGTCTGAGTCACTGCTTACTCATGTTTCATTAGGAAATTGTCTGGGTCACTGCTTACTCATGTTTCATTTGGAAATTGTCTGAGTCACTCCTTACTCATGTTTCATTAGGAAATTGTCATGGTCACTGCTTACTCATGTTTCATTTGGAAATTGTCTGGGTCACTGCTTACTCATGTTTCACTAGGAAATTGTCTGGGTCACTGCTTACTCATGTTTCATTTTGAAGTTGTCTGGGACACTCCTTACTCATGTTTTATTTGGAAATTGTCTGGGACACTCCTTACTCATGTTTCATTTGGAAGTTGTCTGGGACACTCCTTACTCATGTTTTATTTGGAAATTGTCTGGGTCACTGCTTACTCATGTTTCATTTTGAAGTTGTCTGGGTCACTCCTTACTCGTGTTTCATTTGGGAATTGTCTGGGTTACTGCTTACTCATGTTTCATTAGGAAATTGCCTTGATCACAGCTTACTCATGTTTCATTTGAAAATTGTCTGGGTCACTGCTTACTCATGTTTCATTTGGAAATTGTCTGGGTCACTCCTTACTCATGTTTCATTTGGAAATTGTCTGGGTCACTGCTTACTCATGTTTCATTTGGAAATTGTCTGGGTCACTGCTTACTCATGTTTCATTTGGAAATTGTCTGGGTCACTGCTTACTCATGTTTCATTTGGAAATTGTCTGGGTCACTGCTTACTCATGTTTCATTTGGAAATTGTCTGGGTCACTGCTTACTCATGTTTCATTTGGAAATTGTCTGAGTCACTGCTTACTCATGTTTCATATGGAAATTGTCTGGGTCACTGCTTACTCATGTTTCATTTGGAAATTGTCTGAGTCACTCCTTACTCATGTTTCATTAGGAAATTGTCATGGTCACTGCTTACTCATGTTTCATTTGGAAATTGTCTGGGTCACTGCTTACTCATGTTTCACTAGGAAATTGTCTGAGTCACTGCTTACTCATGTTTCATTTTGAAGTTGTCTGGGTCACTCCTTACTCATGTTTCATTTGGAAATTGTCTGGGTCACTCCTTACTCATGTTTTATTTGGAAATTGTCTGGGTCACTGCTTACTCATGTTTCATTTGGAAGTTGTCTGGGACACTCCTTACTCATGTTTTATTTGGAAATTGTCTGGGTCACTGCTTACTCATGTTTCATTTTGAAGTTGTCTGGGTCACTCCTTACTCGTGTTTCATTTGGAAATTGTCTGGGTCACTGCTTACTCATGTTTCATTAGGAAATTGTCTTGGTCACTGCTTACTCATGTTTCATTAGGAAATTGTCTGGGTCACTGCTTACTCATGTTTCATTAGGAAATTGTCTGGGTCACTGCTTACTCATGTTTCATTAGGAAATTGTCTGGGTCACTGCTTACTCATGTTTCATTAGGAAATTGTCTGGGTCACTGCTTACTCATGTTTCATTTGGAAATTGTCTGGGTCACTGCTTACTCATGTTTCATATGGAAATTGTCTGCGTCACTGCTTACTCATGTTTCATTTGGAAATTGTCTGGGTCACTGCTTACTCATGTTTCATTTGGAAATTGTCTGGGTCACTGCTTACTCATGTTTCATATGGAAATTGTCTGGGTCACTGCTTACTCATGTTTCACTTGGAAATTGTCTGGGTCACTGCTTACTCATGTTTCATACGGAAATTGTCTGGGTCACTGCTTACTCATGTTTCATTTGGAAGTTGTCTGGGTCACTGCTTACTCATGTTTCATTTGGAAATTGTCTGGGTCACTGCTTACTCATGTTTCATTTGGAAGTTGTCTGGGTCACTGCTTACTCATGTTTCATTTGGAAATTGTCTGAGTCACTGCTTACTCATGTTTCATATGGAAGTCAACGAGCTCGAGCGAGGCTGTGTGACGCATTGGAAATGGACAGTCCTTGCAAGAGTTATGGTCACTATTTCCACACTGTTATCAAGCGTCTTTGAAAGGAAGCGTCCCTGATTACCACCCTTGACGTGGAAGGTTGAAACCAGAGCCAAGATGGCGCTAGCCCTCCCCCTGACCCGTCAGGCAACTAGCAAGCCCGGGCGACGGCAGGTGCTTGCTTACATCCGGGCTACAAGCGTCCGACATCGTGGCGGAAGTGTGGTTAGGGTAACACCTCGGGCTGTGACATAGGCAAATCACGCTCGCGACTTCGATACGGAGCCGTGTGATGAGGAGCGAGGCTGTACAGCCAAGTGTGACCCGTTCAGTCGTGGTCTGAACTGTCCTTGATTCAATCGAGTTGTTTGGGCTTTCATCGTCATGACGACGACGCTGTCGATTAGACGCAGCTTAGTGCCTCTGATCTGGAGGGTAGCACGTGATCTGGAGGGTAGCACGTGATCTGGAGGGTAGCACGACTGGCTGTAGTGAACGCATACCTGATCTGGAGGGTAGCACGTGATCTGGAGGGTAGCACGTGATCTGGAGGGTAGCACCACTGGCTGTAGTGAACGCATACCTGATCTGGAGGGTAGCACCACTGGCTGTAGTGAACGCATACCTGATCTGGAGGGTAGCACGACTGGCTGTAGTGAACGCATACCTGATCTGGAGGGTAGCACGACTGGCTGTAGTGAACGCATACCTGATCTGGAGGGTAGCACGTGATCTGGAGGGTAGCACCACTGGCTGTAGTGAACGCATACCTGAGCATTTCTATACAACGACGGCGACGACAACAACAACAACGACGACGAAGACTACTACTACTACTACTACTACTACTACTACTACTACTACTACTACTACTACTACTACTACTACTACTACTACTACAATGAGCCAACATCCTGCTCCGGTTTGAAACTACACCAAATATTTGTAAAGGAACTTTGTTGTTGAGTTTTCACCGGATTTCAAGCAGCTGCAAGGAAACACGCACGTGTACATGTTTTACCCGACACTGTTAGCTGTAACGAAAGGTTGAGAAACCCCTGACCGGGAAATTCGTTCTCCGTCCCAGGGATAGAACGACGGCACTGCGCCTCGCACATCGTCCAACCCCAACAGCGATTCTTCATTGTTTAAAAAGTAAACACAGAAACAAACAAACAAACAAAAAATCCTAGTGTGCTCATGCCCTCTTAGTCTCTGCACCACCGAGGTGACTGGGCCTCCTCAAGATCGCACTCCATAAATACAAAACGTTTGCATCTCTTCCGCTCGCGCGCAACATGACGTAAAGACCGGATGCAGTTGTGACGCAACCGGAAGCGCCTCTAGCTGCTTGAGGTTGCACCTGGCGGCGCCACTAGAGGAAGAGCCAGACCCAGGTGTTTCCGTGGGTGAGAGCGACTAGTAGTGGCGACCCCTGTCTCCAAGTGTCCAGTACTGGGGTGAGAGCGACTAGTAGTGGCGCCCCCTGTCTCCAAGTGCCCAGTACTGGGGTGAGAGCGACTAGTAGTGGCGACCCCTGTCTCCAAGTGCCCAGTACTGGGGTGAGAGCGACTAGTAGTGGCGACCCCTGTCTCCAAGTGCCCAGTACTGGGGTGAGAGCGACTAGTAGTGGCGACCCCTGTCTCCAAGTGCCCAGTACTGGGGTGAGAGCGACTAGTAGTGGCGACCCCTGTCTTCAAGTGTCCAGTACTGGGGTGAGAGCGACTAGTAGTGGCGACCCCTGTCTTCAAGTGCCCAGTACTGGGGTGAGAGCGACTAGTAGTGGCGACCCCTGTCTTCAAGTGCCCAGTACTGACGTGTTCCTTGTCAGTGAGAAAGCACTGCCTAATTTCCTGTACTGTGAGAGAGCACTGCCTGATTTCCTGTACTGTGAGAGAGCACTGCCTGATTTCCTGTACTGTGAGAGAGCACTGCCTGATTTCCTGTACTGTGAGAAAGCACTGCCTAATTTCCTGTACTGTGAGAGAGCACTGCCTGATTTCCTGTACTGTGAGAAAGCACTCCCTGATTTCCTGTACTGTGAGAGAGCACTGCCTGATTTCCTGTACTGTGAGAGAGCATCCCCTGATTTCCTGTACCGTGAGATAGTACTCCCTGATTTCTTGTACTGTGAGAGAGCACTGCCTGATTTCCTGTACTGTGAGAGAGCATCCCCTGATTTCCTGTACTGTGAGATAGTACTCCCTGATTTCCTGTACTGTGACAAAGCACTGCCTGATTTCCTGTACTGTGAGAGAGCACTGTCTGATTTCCTGTACTGTGAGAGAGCACTGCCTGATTTCCTGTACTGTGAGAAAGCACTCCCTGATTTCCTGTACTGTGAGAGAGCACTGCCTGATTTCCTGTACTGTGAGAGAGCACTGCCTGATTTCCTGTACTGTGAGATAGCACTCCCTGATTTCCTGTACTGTGAGAGAGCACTGCCTGATTTCCTGTACTGTGAGAGAGCACTGCCTGATTTCCTGTACTGTGAGAGAGCACTGCCTGATTTCCTGTACTGTGAGAGAGCACTGCCTGATTTCCTGTACTGTGAGAGAGCACTGCCTGATTTCCTGTACTGTGAGAAAGCACTCCCTGATTTCCTGTACTGTGAGAGAGCACTGCCTGATTTCCTGTACTGTGAGAGAGCACTCCCGGATTTCCTGTACTGTGAGAGAGCATTGCCTGTTTTCCTGTACTGTGAGAAAGCACTCCCTGATTTCCTGTACTGTGAGAGAGCACTGCCTGATTTCCTGTACTGTGAGAGAGCACTCCCTGATTTCCTGTACTGTGAGAGAGCACTCCCTGATTTCCTGTACTGTGAGAGAGCACTGCCTGATTTCCTGTACTGTGAGAGAGCACTCCCTGATTTCCTGTACTGTGAGAGAGCACTGCCTGATTTCCTGTACTGTGAGAGAGCACTGCCTGATTTCCTGTACTGTGAGAGAGCACTCCCTGATTTCCTGTACTGTGAGAAAGCACTGCCTGATTTCCTGTACTGTAAAAGAGCACTGCCTGATTTCCTGTACTGCGAGAGATCACTCCCTGATATACTGTACTGTGAGAGAGCACTGCCTGACTTCCTATACTGTGAGAAAGCACTCCCTGATTACCTGTACTGTGAGAGAGCACTGCCTGATTTCCTGTACTGTGAGAGAGCACTGTCTGATTTCCTGTCACTGGGAGATAGCACTGCCTGATTTCCTGTACTGTGAGAGAGCACTCCCTGATTTACTGTACTATGAGAGAGCACTGCCTGATTTCCTGTACTGTGAGAGAGCACTGCCTGATTTCCTGTACCGTGAGATAGCACTCCCTGATTTCCTGTACCGTGAGATAGCACTCCCTGATTTCCTGTACAGTGAGAAAGCACTGCCTGATTTCCTGTACTGTGAGAGAGCACTGCCTGATTTCCTGTACTGTGAGAGAGCACTGCCTGATTTCCTGTACTGTGAGAAAGCACTCCCTGATTTCCTGTACTGTGAGAGAGCACTCCCTGATTTACTGTACTATGAGAGAGCACTGCCTGATTTCCTGTACTGTGAGAGAGCACTGCCTGATTTCCTGTAGCGTGAGATAGCACTTCCTGATTTCCTGTACCGTGAGAAAGCACTCCCTGATTTCCTGTACAGTGAGAAAGCA
>JAWQFJ010032263.1:0-15159 GCA_034096865.1 Theodoxus fluviatilis | reverse complement strand
TAGTCTTTGGTGTAGGGTGAGCAACGTGACGATTAGCATCGGATAGCGAGTATTGCAGATGGTGTGAATGGTCGCTGGTAGCGAGAGGGATGGAGAGAGGGAGCGAGTATAAATCTTGCTGGGGGATGCAGTAGGGCTAGTACCTCTGGGGGCTTCGGCCAATAGTTTTGATTGTCTGCACGCATGTTGATGTTAAGAGAATGAGGGAGATACGAGAAAAGAATAGAGGGGGGGGAGGATTTGGGGGGAAGTGGGGGCAGCGAATGTGACTGATTGATTAAAAGAGGATTCAAGGTAAGCTATAGGGCATGGAGCATAGATAGGTGCAGAGGGGGCACCTGGGGGTTGAGATCGGCGGTGAGGTGGTCAGAGGTAAATGGAGGGACGACGGGGCAATGGTGGGATTCGGTAGATTGCCTAGAGATTGATAGAGCAAGGACGTAGCATGCGGAGGGATAGTGGGGGCTCAAGGGGAGGGCTTTATGAGGAATTCGGATAATGTCTAGAGGCCCACCACGGGTAGGTTAGGAGAAGAGGTTGGGGTCACTTGGATGTTTGTAGTGGAAGTGACTCATAGGGATGTAAGAAGGGAGTATGGGAAGATTTGCGCGATTTGAAGGGAGGACAGGGATGGGTGGACTTGAGTCGGTCAGGAGAGGAAACCTGTTGATTGATCGCGGGTGCGGGGAAGTGACAGCTTTTGTTGGGCTGGTTTGACTTATGGGGGATTTGGTGACACCGATTTGATGGAGACAATGGAATCGTGTTCGTCAGGAAGCTTGGAATAGTGGATCCTGGGTGAACATTGTTGGAGGCACTGAGTGAAGGTGGGCAATTGAGAAGTACTTATGGCTATTGTGAAGCGATTTAGCATGAAGAGTGCACTTTAGGAGACGCCGGGCGGCAAGTAGATAGGGCAGGCGGGTCGATAGAAGAAACCTAGGGGGGTGTCGGCTGGGAAGAGCAAGCTTGAGGGCAGAATATATTGTGGGGCTTACGGTTGGGGCAAGTCTTGAGATTGGGGTAATGAGGTTCGGATCTTGGGTGAAAGGATCTAAGACATCCTAGGGGAAAGCAGCCCTGACCATGCGACGGAGAGGTCGAGGCAGCAGGCATGAGGCTGTTGATAGGGCCAGTGGTGTGGAACGTACCCTAGGGACGGGAAAAAAGAGGGATAGACGTGTGGAGGTGGCTACGTTGGCGCTACCGATTGTCGTGGGAACGGGGCCGGAGATGACGGGGCAGATTCCGCGCTAGTGGAATAAGGTGACGTACGTAGGGGGTGCTCCTGTGTTTGGAGTCTCAGGAGGGAGCTGGTTGAGTGGGGGCCGCCACTAGGACAGAGCAAGAATGGATGAAGGGGCGGATTCGGTTGGAGCGGAAGAATCGTAGGGGAGATTCGTGAGCGGTATAAAAAATGGGAGATAGGAGGACCTGCAGCTGTGGCTAGGGTCAAATGTAGGGGGGAGCGTTTATGAAGCTCACCGGCTGGTCAGTCTTCTCATGTGATATTTTACCGAGCGTGTCGGAGACAGCTCTGTAAGGTGATGAGTTGTGGCGGTAATGGTTAGAAGGAAATCACGCTGGTGCGCAGGGGATAGAGTTCGTACGTTGAAAGACGGAACGGCTGGAGCGCATAATGGGTGGGGCCACCCTAGGCGGGGTAGATGGGCACGAGGGCAGAGCCGGTAGAGGCATACTGGGGCCTGTTACTCGAAGATGTCTGTCGGTGACGTCTATGGTTTTAAAGTCAAGAATTTTTGAGGCGGTACCGACAAAAGCCATGGGAGAAGGGCAGTGACAGGCTGTCTTGGGAGATTCGGTGGATGGAGAACTGATGTAATTACGCCGTAGCGCGGGTCTAGTAGGCGGGGAGGACGGCTGCGGGTGCGTAGGGGGAAGTGAAGGGATACCAGAGCGGCAGGCGGGGTCCCCTGTATTATGCCAAGGTGGAGGGTTGAGGCTGATAAGGCGGACTCAGGCCTGTTGCTACGGATTGCTAGGTGAGTCTGACGACGCAACACGAACTCGATGGGTAATGCGAATGCATAGATGGGCAGTCCCGACCGCAGCTCTCCTGGTGGGGCCTCTTGCGGAGTGTAGCTTCGTGGGGCTAAGGATTGTGGATTATATTGTTGAGGGGTCTTCTCTAGGGGTTGGAAGCATAGGCATATTAATTTGTTGGTGAATTACAGTGGGAGGGAGACCGGCTATTTTATGGCCGGGACATATATGTCCGATGTCCTCACCGTGGGACGTGATTCACGGAGTATTAGGGGAATGCGTCGGGTGGGGACGTGAGATTCGGGGTGAAAGAAGCAGTTCGAAGCGCATAGGAACTCGGGTAAGAGATTACACGGTCATTGTGCCGCCAAGAGGCATCGGAATGTATGGGTCGGACTGAGGAGCGGATAGGCATGAGAACTTGATTTGTTTGGAGGGGAAGCGAGTGTAATGAAGTCGGAAGGGATTCGAGAGGCAAAGGGTGCAGTGGACTCCGCGGGACTTCGGTTGGGCTGAGGTGACCGTTGCAGGCTGGCCGGGACATAATTTAAGCAAGCATGTGAGGCTTGAAAGAGTCTGGTGGGGTGAGGGCTCGTTGAAGGGGACGACCACGTCGCTCATGGCTTGGGCATCTGGCGGCGGTAGATGTTAAGAGGGCATGCCGAAACTAGTTATGTGCTTGGGGGGGGCTCAGGTGGTGATTAGGGTGGGGGATATGGCGTAACACCTGGTGACGGGGTTGGACTGCCACGCGGTATGTCGGGGCTATGGTGCGGGGGTGTGTAGGATGTGGTGTGGCAGGTGGCTTGCTGGGAGGCACCGGGGAGGAAAGAGGAGGTACCGTTGGATGACGCCAAGACGGTCCGGAGGAGGGAAGTACTTGGTGGTGTGGGCGCAGGAGGGCTTGGCGATGGTGTGTGTATTGGCATGAAAGGTGGATAGGGACTGGTGTTGGCGTGATTGATGTGTGTAAGAGAATGGGGGCACGGTGGGGTGTGCGTGGGGCTGTTGTGTGTTTAAAAGCTCTCTGGTGGGGGGATGTGAGAATTCGTGTGGGTGGGGGAGGAGCCTTAGCGCTTGAGAGATTCGGTAGCACTGTCGTATCTGGACTCCCGGCGTCGATGGATGCGGACTCTGGCGAGTGCGACTCGAAGGACCAGCATAGCAAGACTAGCATGTTTGGGATAAGCATGTGTGAGCTGGGGGGGATTAGGCGAAGGCCTGGCTTGGTGCTTGTTGGGGCCGGGAGACCGGAGATAGAGGGGGCCGAGCAGTGGGGGGAAGCTGCAAAGGAGGGGGGGGGCGTCTGAATGGGGCGCGATAGTGATATTCTACGTCACTGATTGGGGCTTAAGTCCAGGTGACGGGATGGGGAGTGGTTAGGGCAGGTTAATATGTTGAGGGGTGAGATGGTACAGACTGGGTGGGCGAAGAAGGAAGCCGGAAATGCAAAGGGAGTAGAAATATGTGCAAGTTGGATGGTCGACGTAGTGATGATCGAATGGAGTGGGATTCACTTGAAGAGTGGACATGGCAGAGTAGAGCTGAGAATCGATGGGAATCTTTTTTGCAGTTGAGGAATCGGGTGTGCAAAGAGATACGCTTCCACTGTCGATTCCGGTAACCGCGTGGCTCTGGGGATTGTGGTGCCGCGTGGTTCTCTGGGGATTTGGTGCCGCGTGGTCTCTGGGGATTTGGTGCCGCGTGGTCTCTGGGGATTTGGTGCCGCGTGGTCTCTGGGGATTTGGTGCGCGTGGTCTCTGGGGATTTTTGGCGGGTGTGCAAGGGGATTATGTGCCGCGTGGTCTCTGGGGATTTGGTGCCGCGTGGTCTCTGGGGATTTGGTGCCGCGTGGTCTCTGGGGATTTGGTGCCGCGTGGTCTCTGGGGATTTGGTGCCGCGTGGTCTCTGGGGATTTGGTGCCGCGTGGTCTCTGGGGATTTGGTGCCGCGTGGTCTCTGGGGATTTGGTGCCGCGTGGTCTCTGGGGATTTGGTGCCGCGTGGTCTCTGGGGATTTGGTGCCGCGTGGTCTCTGGGGATTTGGTGCCGCGTGGTCTCTGGGGATTTGGTGCCGCGTGGTCTCTGGGGATTTGGTGCCGCGTGGTCTCTGGGGATTTGGTGCCGCGTGGTCTCTGGGGATTTGGTGCCGCGTGGTCTCTGGGGATTTGGTGCCGCGTGGTCTCTGGGGATTTGGTGCCGCGTGGTCTCTGGGGATTTGGTGCCGCGTGGTCTCTGGGGATTTGGTGCCGCGTGGTCTCTGGGGATTTGGTGCCGCGTGGTCTCTGGGGATTTGGTGCCGCGTGGTCTCTGGGGATTAGGTGCCGCGTGGTCTCTGGGGATTTGGTGCCGCGTGGTCTCTGGGGATTTGGTGCCGCGTGGTCTCTGGGGATTTGGTGCCGCGTGGTCTCTGGGGATTTGGTGCCGCGTGGTCTCTGGGGATTTGGTGCCGCGTGGTCTCTGGGGATTTGGTGCCGCGTGGTCTCTGGGGATTTGGTGCCGCGTGGTCTCTGGGGATTTGGTGCCGCGTGGTCTCTGGGGATTTGGTGCCGCGTGGTCTCTGGGGATTTGGTGCCGCGTGGTCTCTGGGGATTTGGTGCCGCGTGGTCTCTGGGGATTTGGTGCCGCGTGGTCTCTGGGGATTTGGTGCCGCGTGGTCTCTGGGGATTTGGTGCCGCGTGGTCTCTGGGGATTTGGTGCCGCGTGGTCTCTGGGGATTTGGTGCCGCGTGGTCTCTGGGGATTTGGTGCCGCGTGGTCTCTGGGGATTTGGTGCCGCGTGGTCTCTGGGGATTTGGTGCCGCGTGGTCTCTGGGGATTGGTGCCGCGTGGTCTCTGGGGATTTGGTGCCGCGTGGTCTCTGGGGATTTGGTGCCGCGTGGTCTCTGGGGATTAGGTGCCGCGTGGTCTCTGGGGATTTGGTGCCGCGTGGTCTCTGGGGATTTGGTGCCGCGTGGTCTCTGGGGATTAGGTGCCGCGTGGTCTCTGGGGATTTGGTGCCGCGTGGTCTCTGGGGATTTGGTGCCGCGTGGTCTCTGGGGATTCGGTGCCGCGTGGTCTCTGGGGATTTGGTGCCGCGTGGTCTCTGGGGATTTGGTGCCGCGTGGTCTCTGGGGATTTGGTGCCGCGTGGTCTCTGGGGATTTGGTGCCGCGTGGTCTCTGGGGATTCAGTACCGCGTGGTCTCTGGGGAATTGGTGCCGCGTGGTCTCTGGGGATTTGGTGCCGCGTGGTCTCTGGGGATTCGGTACCGCGTGGTCTCTGGGGAATTGGTGCCGCGTGGTCTCTGGGGATTTGGTGCCGCGTGGTCTCTGGGGATTCGGTACCGCGTGGTCTCTGGGGATTTGGTGCCGCGTGGTCTCTGGGGATTTGGTGCCGCGTGGTCTCTGGGGATTCGGTACCGCGTGGTCTCTGGGGATTTGGTGCCGCGTGGTCTCTGGGGATTAGGTGCCGCGTGGTCTCTGGGGATTTGGTGCCGCGTGGCCTCTGGGGATTAGGTGCCGCGTGGTCTCTGGGGATTAGGTGCCGCGTGGTCTCTGGGGATTAGGTGCCGCGTGGTCTCTGGGGATTAGGTGCCGCGTGGTCTCTGGGGATTTGGTGCCGCGTGGTCTCTGGGGATTAGGTGCCGCGTGGTCTCTGGGGATTTGGTGCCGCGTGGTCTCTGGGGATTTGGTGCCGCGTGGTCTCTGGGGATTTGGTGCCGCGTGGTCTCTGGGGATTAGGTGCCGCGTGGTCTCTGGGGATTTGGTGCCGCGTGGCCTCTGGGGATTAGGTGCCGCGTGGTCTCTGGGGATTAGGTGCCGCGTGGTCTCTGGGGATTTGGTGCCGCGTGGCCTCTGGGGATTAGGTGCCGCGTGGTCTCTGGGGATTAGGTGCCGCGTGGTCTCTGGGGATTTGGTGCCGCGTGGCCTCTGGGGATTAGATGCCGCGTGGTCTCTGGGGATTATGTGCCGCGTGGTCTCTGGGGATTTGGTGCCGCGTGGTCTCTGGGGATTTGGTGCCGCGTGGTCTCTGGGGATTTGGTGCCGCGTGGTCTCTGGGGATTTGGTGCCGCGGGGCCTTTGGGGATTTGGTGCCGCGTGGCCTCTGGGGATTAGATGCCGCGTGGTCTCTGGGGATTTGGTGCCGCGTGGTCTCTGGGGATTTGGTGCCGCGTGGTCTTTGGGGATTTGGTGCCGCGTGGTCTCTGGGGATTAGGTGCCGCGCGGTCTCTGGGGATTAGGTGCCGCGTGGTCTCTGGTCGGGATGGCTTGGTTGCAGTTTTCTATCATTGCAATACATTGTATACTACATGAGTACATTAGCCACAGGCGAACGAGCAACTTCGCTGATGAACGCATCTTTTTGTTGAGATTGGGATTTGAGATAGTGTCTCGACCTGTCAGCAGTTGTGCGAGGCGATGCCTTGACTGCATATTTTCATCCTTACGCCTGCAAACAAACTTTAATGACGCAAACATATTCATATGGGCACAATCAAAAGTGGAGCTATGGCAAAATGTCTTCGTTCGAGTGTCGAGGAGACACACGCGCATTCTAGTCCACTAGAGACTTCACCTGCCGACACTACTGACTCGGGTTTACAGAATGACTCACGCGTTGCCAGGCACAAGCTTTATTAGAGGTTGTTTTCGTCCTAAAGTAGACAGGCAAGTTTTCTTTTTACCTTTCAAACCTTTACTTTTTATAATCTTTCATCTGCAGCTCGGAAGTGGTCTCTGCGCAGAAGCAGAATACATATCCAATGAGAAGGGAGTTTAAACGCCATGAAGCGACATCCATTTTACATCCGGGTTGCTCACAGGAAGACAAACGACTGGTTGGAGCTATATCCCACTATTATGGAGGAAGCCAGCGGTGCTGTGCGAGGTGAGGATGAGGTAATTTTTGCTGTAATTCGATTGGTCTTCTCTCGGTCACTGCAAATGGCAAACGCGAGGAAGGAATAAGTTGATCAGCGATACGGCTTCCATGTCCTTTGCTATCACATTTAGAAAATCATTGTACTATTTTCCGCTTCCTCCCTCCATCATGTCTTGCACAGCAGCACTTCAAGAGTTTTGAAATATCTGATGTAGATCTATTTCTATGTAGGGCAAATAATGCGTCAGTTTTGTAAATAAAATTGGTAATTCATAAATAAGATATTCCAAATATTGCAGGATAAGGCGTAAACAAAGTTTCGACCTGGTCTCGTCAAAATCATTCCCGTTCATTTCAAATACAGCTCATTTACTTTTTCCTGAAGTAGACAATCTGACAAATCTGATTATGTGTTTGTCAAAATGTATCTGCATTTCCAAAACGCGGACGAGTTCAGTGTCCTCAGTTCCTGCTTAGTATGCGTCCAAGTTCCTATTCCAGGCTATCGTCGAAAGAGTATAATTTTCTACAACCCTTCTACTGTGACGAGTTTATGGAGAGCTGCATGCGTGTCGTAGGTACTCAAATGCATCTCGCTGAGGACAATAACGTGTCATTTTAAGGTGAACGAAGAATTATAATTGAAAGTCCAGCAGCCAAGAGTTCCAGCTGATGAATGGGTCAGCAAGCAGCTCGGGCCGTCTGTTACTCTTCAGTGCGATCATCGTGGGGAATATTTTTCGTGGGAGATATTATAGTACATGTAGATGCTGTGTCTGTCTCAGCATATGATAAAATCCTTTTTGACAGTGTAATCAAGGTACAGATTCAATAACAATAACTGCATTTCTCTACCAGGTTACGTACCTGCTATGTAATGCAACATTAAGATAGCTAGTGCTACATTCCTTAGAACTTCCGACGGACCAAGATGGTGTCTGGCACAGCCCATGAGAGAGGTTCTGAAAGAGGGCACAAAACTAACATGAACTTGACTTTCAGCTCATAAAGTTGTCAACACAGTGCCTTCCCTTTGTTGACCACAGAAAGTTTCAGCGCTATATCAGTTTTGGTAGCTTCTGCATTATAAGTGGCAGTGTATCTTCATATTATTGGTAAGAGAGGAATATCAAATTTTAAAATAAACTTGAGAGCACTCTGAGAGCGCAAATTTCTACCAAGGAAACAAAAACTACTCTTCCACGACCTGTACATGTATGGTTAATGCGGGCAGGATTATCAGCTAGCTAGGCCTGACGCTACGAAGTTTAGTTTATTTTAGTGGCTGAAACTAGTGAAAGCGATTTCTGAGTGTCGAACAAATACGACATTAATAATTTGATGTCATCAACTTCGTAATTTCCGTTAAAATGTCTCTTTTAGGTCGCAATTCTAAAACAAGGTAACCAATATCGTCCAAAATATAATGAATTGTTCCTTCGGTAAACCTTGACCTTCTACTGCATTTTATTTGGATCTGTTTTGAAGTTTTGGAGTTATTTCGCTAATGAACAAAACCGAGGATAAAACATCACCTCCTTGGCGGAGGTAGATATCTCTTGGTGAAAAACAGGCCATAGACACGACAAACTAGTAGTCGAATTTTAATTAGACGACTAATAAGCTTGAATTCATTCATCAGCAGGTCACATACATTCCCTTTGACATATTAATTCCCGAGCAGGTCAGAGCGGATTCGGCCACTTCTCATGAGGCAGTAATAACTCCCCGATTGCGGGCTCGTCACAGCTCTGAGACATTCCTAAAGCGCGCCACGGGAGGGTCGCGGAACTCAGCCATGATCCTTGCAGCGCGACTAGTCTGGGATTGGCCAGCCAGGAAATGACAAGTCAGGAACGCTGTGCCGAGACGGGAACCTGACAAAGAAGAGACGGCGCGAGATGAAGGAGTCTTTAAAGACTCGAGGCCAGAGCCACTGAGGCCCAATTTGTGGCGGAGGCGAAGGGAGGATGCCCGCCTGAGGAGCTGACCAACGTCTTGGAAGGGCTTTCTCGAACAGCAACAGCAAAGCACTTAAGCAGCCCAGGAATCCGCGAAACAAGGTCGGCATTCACCTGGCACCTCCGCGGCCATTGTGGCCCCAGCAAGCGTGATGGAAATTCCTTCACTCTTTTCGTCCCCTAACCCAGCTCTGTGGAGCTCACTGACGTTGTCGTATGAGAGGGAAAATGGGTCGCAACGAGGCAGTGGGAAATAGATTAATCTTGGTTGTGTAGGGAAGGAGGGAGAGAGAGAGAGAGAGAGAGAGAGAGAGAGAGAGAGAGAGAGAGAGAGAGAGAGGGGGGGGGAGAGGGGGGAGAGAGAGAGATAGAGAGAGAGAGAGAGAGCGAGCGCGGCGCGCGCGCGCGCGAGAGAGAGAGAGAGGGAGAGAGAGAGAGAGAGAGAGAGAGAGAGAGAGAGAGAGAGAGAGAGAGAGAGAATGAGAGAGAATGAAAAAGACAAAGAGAAAGAGAGAGACAGAGAGAGAGAGACAGACAGACACAGGCAGACAGACAGACAGACAGACATACAGACAGACAGACATACATACAGACAGACACACAGACACAGACACACAGACACACAGACAGACAGACAGACAGAAACAGACGAAAACAAAGACAGTGAAACAGATTAGCAGACACACTCTAAAACAAACTTACACACGCACGTACACGCACAGAGACACACACATACTGAAAAAGAGAGAGAGATTGAGAGAGAGAGATTGAGAGAGAGAGAGAGAGAGAGAGAGAGAGAGAACTCGAACTCGAACGAACTCTTTTATTGTTAGGCCACCAGCCCGTACAACAATGCTTATTTGTTTCATGACTCATTTGAATTAGGATTATTGTATTTTTCTCTCTTTTTGAAAGCAAAATACAAATATGCTGCCAGGTTTCTAATCACAGCTTCATCCTGCGACGATCCACCAGGTCATCGGTATCATTGTTGTGTCTAGAACTTATGTTTCTATTTCTCAGATCTGCAAAATGAGAGAGAGAGAGAGAGAGAGAGAGAGAGAGAACTCGAGAGAGGGGAGAGAGAGAGAGATAGAGAGAGAGAAAGAGAGAAAGAGAAAGAGAGAGAGAGAAAGAGAGAGAGAGAGAGAGAGAGAGAACTCGAGAGAGGGGGGAGGGAGAGAGAGAGAGAGAGAGAGAGAGAGAGAGAAGGGGGGAGAGAGGAGAGAGAGAGAGAGAGAGAGAGAGAAGGGGGGGGGGAGAGGGAGAGAGAGAGAGAGAGAGAGAGAGAGAGGGGGGGGGGGAGAGAGAGAGAGAGAGAGAGAGGGGGGGGGAGAGGGGGGAGGGGGGAAGGGGGGATGGGGGAAGTGGGGGAGGGGGGGGGGTAGTATTTACGTCGGGGGTAAAAAATGCCCATTTTACCTCTCGGCAAAATTATGTGCGAATGACGATATAGGTGTCATCTCGGATGATATATTATATATTGTATACAGATTGTTTTCACATTTGCATTGAAAATGTATTGACAAGAACTGTAATGAAATAATAGAATGTGGTCAACATAGAAACAAGCCTGTGGATTATGGATGCTCTACTTTCTCTGACCCCTGCACTTGCTGCCAATCACTGGCTGTATACGCAGATCAGTCACGAACAGTGCACTACTCAAGCCCGACGCTATCAGGTTCAATGATTATGGAAGACACCTACGAGCAATTTATCTCAGCCAGTAGACATATCAGACGACTGTTTATTAACTTGAACGAATTTTAGTGTTCGTTCCTTTGCCAAAAGCTACAAGCCCACACAAAGTGCTCGTTCCCTGCTACAAAGATGAGCAGCATGAGTTTTGCTTAGAACATGAGGCGAGCAGCAGGAAATTGCTTCCCCAGCATCTTTACGGGCAAAATGACTTGTTTTGTTATGTTGACAGCTGATGGAATCTGCCGAAAAATGCCTCCACGCCACGGAAGCGTCCATGGGAAAAAGCAGTTAACCTATGCTTTTCGCACGAATTGGATAAGGCACACAAAACATATTTCTTTGCACAGCATGTTGCGGAGAAAACCATGGCAACGAGTACTTAAAGGAGAGAACTTTCGAAGCTAACCAGGGAAGCAGTCAGCTGTTGCAACATCAGGCACCAGGAATGCCATCCTGTGTAGAATAGAGAGAGACAAGGGTTTGCATGGCGCAGGAAGGAGAATGGCAAGGTAGTAATTTTCACAGCGACGTACTCTCCCCCCCCCCCCTCACGAATACTGAGCTACGTAATCATCTCTTTAGCTGCACCCGATGAACAACAGATACAGACTAATAATAATTACACAGCGAGAGATCAAACACTACTTCCATTCCCCTGGGAGAAACCAACTTGATTCTGACTCAAAACATATTCAAGAAAGAAGTTTGGTAAAAGAGACTTATGTAGTTTTTGGTTGTCTGAGGAATTAGTCTTTGAGATTCTTTGTCCAGTGGGGGTTCCATCAAGCTAGATAATACAATAAGTGCTGACCTCGTTTGCTTGCTGATCTTTTGAAAACCTTGATGAATAGGAACGTAGTCACACAAGCTCTGATGCATGAAAGCCGACCAGAATAGTTGGTAACGACGGCACAGATGCCAACTTTCAAGTTGGCAACTATGGATGTCCCTGAGATACATGAAAGTCGACTTGGATCCGACTTCGAAGTTGTCAACAAAACATTGTGACTGTAGAGGTAAGTAGTAACTAACTAGGGTGAATCCCTGGAATGCCGTCTGAGTGCGCATATGCAAGGGTCTCTGGCTGTCGTCTGCTTGTTGGCAGATAACGCAATATGTGTGCATGCAAGTCCTCATGCGAGTCATCTGCAATTTCCAATATTTCATGGCGATGAAATATTAATATATTGTATATTTATCCATTATCGAACGAATCAAGCGGATTCGTGCTGTCGATATTCTGCCCATCTCCTTCGTTGCAGTTACCGATCAAACACACGCGAACGCTGTCATATTTTGTGTTGACCTGATTTTATGCTCTCGCTACAGCCTCAGCTCGCACTTTTCCCACCAAACTCGTGACACACATTTTCTCAATTACAAAAATAAAGCAATGTAATCTAAATAGTGTTTTCACAACACAAATGTAACTTACGTGTATCGTTTTCATGGCATCAGTCAACACTAGCTCTGTAAACAATGTCAACAGATGCTTCGGTGTGTAAGTGCGTCGACCCGCATATCCATGTTTTAAATATAGGAGCTTTCACGACCTATTGATACATTCAACATACATATTTGATAAATTTATGCTGTTCATGGCTTTCTTTTGAAAAAAAGGGTTTCTAGTATCTCAAAATACAGCGTTTTCTGTGCAAACGGTAGACAGGTCCGCCTTTTAATTGTGCAAAATAGTTGGCAACTACGGCTTTAGACCACCTCTTGATTTGGTGGTCGAAATATCGTCGTCAACTACCGTCGAAATGACCTACAGTCAGGTTTCATGCATACCAGACTGTGACGTTTAGTTGGTAACTGCCGTTCAGTTGGCAACTAAAGCTTTAGTCGGCTTTCATGCATCAGACCAACATTTACAACAGACATGCCTGTTGTGCATCGACTTACTCAATTTTGCTCATTTTCGTGACATGCCCCACAGCAATCACCCCCACACCCACATCTCTCAACCTCCCCCTCCTTCTACCTGACCTTATCTTAAATTTCAAAAGGCAAATCTGTATTATTGCCAAGTGTCAAACCTGATTCAGTCAAGTTGTTTTGAATTACAGCATAAATGAGGGCTCCGGAAAGCACCACACTGCATAAAAAGACTATTACTAAACAAGCAGTCAGCTCTGCGTTGCAGAAATCAAACAGGCATACATTACACGAGAACAAAAGACTGCGTCCGGCGCCACAAGGACACACTACAAGGTCAGGAGGAGATGGGACTACTTGTACCGTGACATGGCTTCCAGAGGAAGGCTAGCGAGCCACTCTACGAGAAACGCTTGACTGAAGGGCGAGAGGAAGAAAGAGGAGATACAGGCCTAACAAGGCATAATCATTCCTTGTATTGCTTCCCATGCCATCGCTTCCTAGCAGCTCGTCCCCCCTCCTACTCTTCAACCTCTTCTTTCCCTAAACCCCTTCATTCTTTTGTACCCTCAAAATAATTCCATAAGATCCACTCATCCTCTTTCACTTTTGTCATCTTCCCCGTCTCCATCACCACCAGCCCTTCCACTGTCACCATCACCACCAGTGCTACCACTGTCACCATCACCACCAGTTCTACCACTGTCACCATCACCACCAGTGCTACCACTGTCACCATCACCACCAGTGCTACCACTGTCCCCATCACCACCAGTGCTACCACTGTCCCCATCACCACCAGTGCTACCACTGTCACCATCACCACATCCACTACCACCATCACCACCACCACCACTACCACCACCACCACCACCTAAACCACCAGCGCTACCACTGTCACCATCACCACCAGTGCTACCACTGTCACCATCACCACATCCACTACCACAACCACCACCACCACCATCACCACCACCACCACCTACACCACCAGCGCTACCACTGTCACCATCACCACCACAATCACCACCATCACCACCACCACAATCACCACCATCACCACCATCACCACCACCTACACCACCACCACCACCTACACCACCACCACCACCTACACCACCACCGCCTACACCACCACCACCTCCACTACCACCTCCACCATCCCTCAACCACCACTACCTCTACATTCCACTATACCCTCACAGCTTCATTTCATTGAGCCCACATTTACCCTACCATACAAGCTATCTCTATTCGATCATTTTACACTACTCAGGTCCATGCACTCCATACATCCTTACCACTCATACTACCTTCTCATATCCCCCTCCCTCATTCCATTCTCCTGTGCCACTCCAGATCCTTTGTCAGCTTTCTTTTCTTTTCTTTCTTCTTATCTGTCTATTTTGTGGCAAAAAAAAGGCAATGACTGCACGACCAACGATGGAACAGGAGAAGTAGACGGCACGAAGTGCGTGTAGTGGTGGTTCATTGTGGGAAGGCCCGAGAGCAAAGTTTCAGCGCGTGCAGTATTCATCAGACAGTCTTAATGGCCTATCCCACTTTGCCGCCACATGAAAGCGAGTCTCACCCGAATGTCCTAGACAACTCACTTCCAGCCCATTCCTCCACATGAATATATCACACATCCAATGTACCGCTCTTCACCAATTTGTAGTCCTATGCCTGGTACCTATATATTTGGTTATGTGCAAAATGAGAAGACGGAGGGGAAGATGTGTCCAGGGCCCGTATTCACAACGGCGATTTATCTTTGTAACACTCGATTTATCCCCTAGCCCCGCGTTATCTTGATCGGTTAGATAAGGTACGCTCGTCCGAGGATCCTAGGTTGCGCTTTGCTATATATACTGGTTTCCAGCCAAGGGAGAGCGGAACAGGCAGTTGGAATCGTCTGAGTTTAGAGATAAATCGGAGTTAAAATAAATCGTCGATAAATCGCCGTTGTGAATATGGGCCAATTTATTTCTATACAAGCTTTCAGAGTCAAAATTCGTTCTTCAGGTGAGAGTTGTGCATAGACATGTCAAGCCAGTTGTACATTTCCCTGTTGGAGTTAATTCATCAGGGCTTGTGTGTGTGTGTGTGTGTGTGTGTGTGTGCGTGCGTGCGTGCGTGTGTGTGTGTGCGTGCGTGCGTGTGCGTGCGTGCGGGCGTGCTTGCGTGCTTGCGTGTATATATGTGTGTGTTGTGCATGTGTGTATATGTGTGTGTTGTGCATGTGTGTATATGTGTGTGTGTCGCATGTGCATACGTCTGTGTGTGTGTGTGTGTGTGTGCGCGCGCGTTTTGAGCATTCCACCGCATCATGCGGAGCATACAAATCAGTAGGACGCGGGAGTGCAACACGAAGCCAAGATCTTGATTAAGCTATATCAAGCTGTTCCTGCCTGCTACTCAGTTCAAAAGGAGGATTGCGCATTCTTTTCGTAATATACAGCGAAGTGCGGCATAGGCTGCCACCGCCAGATGATCCCAGTTAATCACCTGGAGCCCTGACTCTCGAGGTTTCGGTGCCTATATCCAGCAGGCTATCCAGAGAAGGCCCCAAACAACCATAGAGGTCACTGGGGGCATAGGGTCTGTATTCGGTCATAAAGAAAATGTTTTTATACAGGGCTCATAGTGATGCAAATCCAGTCACCCTCCGAAGTTTCGCATGTGATTTCATCCACTCAGAAGGACCCAAAGCCCAGCCTTGCGCCCAAAAAATATGGCCACCACATCCCTTA
>JAWQFJ010032261.1:0-10562 GCA_034096865.1 Theodoxus fluviatilis | reverse complement strand
GTGTGTCGTGTGTCGTGTGTCGTGTCGTGTCCTGTGTGTGTCGTGTGTCGTGTCGTGTCCTGTGTGTGTCGTGTGTCGTGTGTCGTGTCGTGTCCTGTGTGTCGTGTGTCGTGTGTCGTGTCGTGTGTCGTGTCGTGTGTCGTGTGTCGTGTGTCGTGTGTCGTGTCCTGTGTGTGTCGTGTGTCGTGTCGTGTCCTGTGTGTGTGTGTCGTGTGTCGTGTCGTGTCCTGTGTGTGTCGTGTGTCGTGTCGTGTCCTGTGTGTGTCGTGTGTCGTGTGTCGTGTCGTGTCCTGTGTGTGTCGTGTGTCGTGTCGTGTCCTGTGTGTGTCGTGTGTGTCGTGTGTCGTGTGTCGTGTCGTGTCCTGTGTGTGTCGTGTGTCGTGTGTCGTGTGTCGTGTCGTGTCCTGTGTGTGTCGTGTGTCGTGTCGTGTCCTGTGTGTGTCGTGTGTCGTGTCGTGTCCTGTGTGTGTCGTGTGTCGTGTGTCGTGTCGTGTCCTGTGTGTGTCGTGTGTCGTGTCGTGTCGTGTCGTGTCCTGTGTGTGTCGTGTGTCGTGTGTCGTGTCGTGTCGTGTGTGTGTCGTGTGTCGTGTGTCGTGTCGTGTCCTGTGTGTGTCGTGTGTCGTGTGTCGTGTCGTGTCCTGTGTGTGTCGTGTGTCAAGTGTCGTGTTGTGTCCTGTGTGTGTCGTGTGTCGTGTCGTGTCCTGTGTGTGTCGTGTCGTGTCCTGTGTGTGTCGTGTATCGTGTCGTGTCCTGTGTGTGTCGTGTGTCGTGTGTCGTGTCGTGTCCTGTGTGTGTCGTGTTTCGTGTGTCGTGTGTCTTGTCGTGTCGTGTCCTGTGTGTCGTGTGTGGTGTGTGGTGTGTCGTGTCGTGTCGTGTTCTGTGTGTGTCGTGTGTCATGTGTCGTGTCATGTCGTGTTCTGTGTGTGTCGTGTCGTGTCGTGTCCTGTGTGTGTCGTGTCGTGTCGTGTCCTGTGTGTGTCGTGTGTCATGTCGTGTCGTGTCCTTCGTGTGTCATGTCGTGTCGCGTCCTTCGTTTGTCGTGTCGTGTCGTGTCCTTCGTGTGTCGTGTCGTGTCGTGTCCTTCGTGTGTCGTGTCGTGTCGTGTCCTTCGTGTGCCGTGTGTCGTGTCGTGTCCTTCGTATGTCGTGTCGTGTCGCGTCCTGTGTGTGTCGTGTGTCGTGTCGTTTCGTGTCCTTCGTGTGTCGTGTGTCGTGTGTCGTGTCGTGTCGTGTCCTTCGTGTGTCGTGACCTTCGTGTGTCGTATGTCGTGTGTCGTGTCGTGTCGTGTCCTTCGTGTGTCGTGTGTCGTGTCGTGTCGTGTCCTTCGTGTGTCTCGTGTCGTGTCGTGTCGTGTCCTTCGTGTGTCTCGTGTCGTGTCGTGTCGTGTCCTTCGTGTGTCCTGTGTGTGTCGTGCGTTTTGTGTCGTGTGTCGTGTCGTGTCCTGTGTGTGTCGTGTGTCGTGTGTGGTGTCGTGTCCTGTGTGTGTCGTGTGTCGTGTGTTGTGTGTCGTGTGTCGTGTGTCGTGTCGTGTCCTGTGTGTGTCGTGTGACGTGTGTCGTGTGGTGTCCTGTGTGTGTCGTGTGTCGTGTGTCGTGTGTCGTGTCGTGTTTTGTGTGTGTCGTGTGTCGTGTGTCGTGTCCTGTGTGTGTCGTGAGTTGTGTGTCGTGTCCTTTCCTGTGTGTGTCGTGTGTCGTGTCGTGTCCTGTGTGTGTCTTGTGTCGTGTGTCGTGTCGTGTCCTGTGTGTCGTGTGTCGTGTCGTGTCCTGTGTGTGTCGTGTGTCGTGTCGTGTCCTGTGTGTGTCGTGTGTCGTGTGTCGTGTGTCGTGTCCTGTGTGTCGTGTGTCGTGTGTCGTGTCCTGTGTGTGTCGTGTGTCGTGTGTCGTGTGTTGTGTGTCGTGTGTCGTGTCCTGTGTGTGTCGTGTGTCGTGTCATGTACTGTGTGTGTGGTGTGTCGTGTGTCGTGTCGTGTCCTGTGTGTCGTGTGTCGTGTCGTGTCCTGTGTGTGTCGTCTGTCGTGTGTCGTGTCGTGTCCTGTGTGTGTCGTGTGTCGTGTCGTGTCCTGTGTGTGTTGTGTGTCGTGTGTCGTGTGTCGTGTCGTGTCCTGTGAGTGTCGTGTGTCGTGTCGCGTCCTGTGTGTGTCGTGTGTCGTGTCGTTTCGTGTCCTTCGTGTGTCGTGTGTCGTGTGTCGTGTCGTGTCGTGTCCTTCGTGTGTCGTGACCTTCGTGTGTCGTGTGTCGTGTGTCGTGTCGTGTCGTGTCCTTCGTGTGTCGTGTGTCGTGTCGTGTCGTGTCCTTCGTGTATCTCGTGTCGTGTCGTGTCCTTCGTGTGTCTCGTGTCGTGTCGTGTCCTTCGTGTGTCCTGTGTGTGTCGTGCGTTTTGTGTCGTGTGTCGTGTCGTGTCCTGTGTGTGTCGTGTGTCGTGTGTCGTGTCGTGTCCTGTGTGTGTCGTGTGTCGTGTGTCGTGTGTCGTGTGTCGTGTCGTGTCCTGTGTGTGTCGTGTGACAAGTGTCGTGTGGTGTCCTGTGTGTGTCGTGTGTCGTGTGTCGTGTGTCGTGTCGTGTCCTGTGTGTGTCGTGTGTCGTGTGTCGTGTGTCGTGTCGTGTCCTGTGTGTGTCGTGAGTTGTGTGTCGTGTCCTTTCCTGCAGTGTGTCGTGTGTCGTGTCGTGTCCTGTGTGTGTCGTGTGTCGTGTCGTGTCCTGTGTGTCGTGTGTCGTGTGTCGTGTCGTGTCCTGTGTGTGTCGTGTGTCGTGTCGTGTCCTGTGTGTGTCGTGTGTCGTGTGTCGTGTGTCGCGTCCTGTGTGTCGTGTGTCGTGTGTCGTGTCCTGTGTGTGTCGTGTGTCGTGTGTCGTGTGTTGTGTGTCGTGTGTCGTGTCCTGTGTGTGTCGTGTGTCGTGTCGTGTACTAAGTGTGTGGTGTGTCGTGTGTCGTGTCGTGTCCTGTGTGTGTCGTGTGTCGTGTCGTGTCCTGTGTGTGTCGTCTGTCGTGTGTCGTGTCGTGTCCTGTGTGTGTCGTGTGTCGTGTCGTGTCCTGTGTGTGTTGTGTGTCGTGTGTCGTGTGTCGTGTCGTGTCCTGTGTGTCGTGTGTCGTGTGTCGTGTGTCGTGTCGTGTCCTGTGTGTGTCGTGTGTCGTGTCGTGTCCTGTGTGTGTCGTGTGTCGTGTCGTGTCCTGTGTGTGTCGTGTGTCGTGTGTCGTGTCGTGTCCTGTGTATGTCGTGTGTCGTGTCGTGCCGTGTCGTGTCCTGTGTGTCGTGTGTCGTGTGTCGTGTCGTGTCCTGTGTGTGTCGTGTGTCGTGTGTATGTCGTGTCCTGTGTGTGTCGTGTGTCGTGTGTCGTGTCGTGTCCTGTGTGTGTCGTGTGTCAAGTGTCGTGTTGTGTCCTGTGTGTGTCGTGTGTCGTGTCGTGTCGTGTGTGTGTCGTGTCGTGTCCTGTGTGTGTCGTGTATCGTGTCGTGTCCTGTGTGTGTCGTGTGTCGTGTGTCGTGTCGTGTCCTGTGTGTGTCGTGTTTCGTGTGTCGTGTGTCTTGTCGTGTCGTGTCCTGTGTGTCGTGTGTGGTGTGTGGTGTGTCGTGTCGTGTCGTGTTCTGTGTGTGTCGTGTGTCTTGTGTCGTGTCATGTCGTGTTCTGTGTGTGTCGTGTCGTGTCGTGTCCTGTGTGTGTCGTGTCGTGTCCTGTGTGTGTCGTGTGTCATGTCGTGTCGTGTCCTTCGTGTGTCATGTCGTGTCGCGTCCTTCGTTCGTCGTGTCGTGTCGTGTCCTTCGTGTGTCGTGTCGTGTCGTGTCCTTCGTGTGTCGTGTGTCGTGTCGTGTCGTGTCCTTCGTGTGTCGTGTGTCGTGTCGTGTCCTTCGTATGTCGTGTCGTGTCGCGTCCTGTGTGTGTCGTGTGTCGTGTCGTTTCGTGTCCTTCGTGTGTCGTGTGTCGTGTGTCGTGTCGTGTCGTGTCCTTCGTGTGTCGTGACATTCGTGTCGTATGTCGTGTGTCGTGTCGTGTCGTGTCCTTCGTGTGTCGTGTGTCGTGTCGTGTCGTGTCCTTCGTGTGTCTCGTGTCGTGTCGTGTCGTGTTCTTCGTGTGTCTCGTGTCGTGTCGTGTCGTGTCCTTCGTGTGTCTTGTGTGTGTCGTGCGTTTTGTGTCGTGTGTCGTGTTGCGTCCTGTGTGTGTCGTGTGTCGTGTGTGGTGTCGTGTCCTGTGTGTGTCGTGTGTCGTGTGTCGTGTGTCGTGTGTCGTGTGTCGTGTCGTGTCCTGTGTGTGTCGTGTGACGTGTGTCGTGTGGTGTCCTGTGTGTGTCGTGTGTCGTGTGTCGTGTCGTGTTTTGTGTGTGTCGTGTGTCGTGTGTCGTGTCCTGTGTGTGTCGTGAGTTGTGTGTCGTGTCCTTTCCTGTGTGTGTCGTGTGTCGTGTCGTGTCCTGTGTGTGTCGTGTGTCGTGTGTCGTGTCGTGTCCTGTGTGTCGTGTGTCGTGTGTCGTGTCGTGTCCTGTGTGTGTCGTGTGTCGTGTCGTGTCCTGTGTGTGTCGTGTGTCGTGTGTCGTGTCCTGTGTGTCGTGTGTCGTGTGTCGTGTCCTGTGTGTGTCGTGTGTCGTGTGTCGTGTGTTGTGTGTCGTGTGTCGTGTCCTGTGTGTGTCGTGTGTCGTGTCATGTACTGTGTGTGTGGTGTGTCGTGTGTCGTGTCGTGTCCTGTGTGTCGTGTCGTGTCCTGTGTGTGTCGTGTGTCGTGTGTCGTGTCGTGTCCTGTGTGTGTCGTGTGTCGTGTCGTGTCCTGTGTGTGTTGTGTGTCGTGTGTCGTGTGTCGTGTCGTGTCCTGTGTGTGTCGTGTGTCGTGTGTCGTGTCGTGTCCTGTGTGTGTCGTGTGTCGTGTCGTGTCCTGTGTGTGTCGTGTGTCGTGTCGTGTCCTGTGTGTGTCGTGTGTCGTGTGTCGTGTCGTGTCCTGTGTGTGTCGTGTGTCGTGTCGTGTCGTGTGTCGTGTGTCGTGTCGTGTGTGTCGTGTGTCGTGTCGTGTCGTGTCGTGTGCCGTGTGTCGTGTGTCGTGTCGTGTCGTGTGCCGTGTCGTGTCGTGTCGTGTGTCGTGTCGTGTCCTGTGTGTGTCGTGTGTCGTGTCGTGTCGTGTCCTGTGTGTGTCGTGTCGTGTCGTGTCGTGTGTCGTGTGTCGTGTCGTGTCCTGTGTGTGTCGTGTCGTGTCCTGTGTGTCGTGTGTCGTGTCGTGTCGTGTGTGTCGTGTGTCGTGTCGTGTCGTGTCGTGTGTGTCGTGTCGTGTGTTTCGTGTCGTGTGTTTCGTGTCGTGTCGTGTGTCGTGTGTCGTGTCGTGTCGTGTCCTGTGTGTGTCGTGTGTCGTGTCGTGTCGTGTGTGTGTGTCGTGTGTCGTGTCGTGTCCTGTGTGTGTCGTGTGTCGTGTCGTGTCGTGTCCTGTGTGTGTCGTGTGTCGTGTCGTGTCCTGTGTGTCGTGTGTCGTGTGTCGTGTCGTGTCGTGTCGTGTGTCGTGTGTCGTGTCGTGTCCTGTGTGTGTCGTGTGTCGTGTCCTGTGTGTCGTGTCGTGTCGTGTGTCGTGTCGTGTCGTGTCGTGTGTCGTGTCGTGTGTCCTGTGTTGTGTGGTGTCGTGTCGTGTGTGTGTGTGTCGTGTGTCGTGTCGTGTCCTGTGTGTGTCGTGTGTCGTGTCGTGTCGTGTGTGTGTCGTGTGTCGTGTGTCGTGTCGTGTCCTGTGTGTGTCGTGTGTCGTGTCGTGTCCTGTGTGTGTCGTGTGTCGTGTGTCGTGTCGTGTCCTGTGTGTGTCGTGTGTCGTGTCGTGTCGTGTCGTGTGTGTGTGTCGTGTGTCGTGTCGTGTCCTGTGTGTGTCGTGTGTCGTGTCGTGTCGTGTCCTGTGTGTGTCGTGTGTCGTGTCGTGTCCTGTGTGTGTCGTGTGTCGTGTGTCGTGTCGTGTCCTGTGTGTGTCGTGTGTCGTGTGTCGTGTCGTGTCCTGTGTGTGTCGTGTGTCGTGTCGTGTCCTGTGTGTGTCGTGTGTCGTGTCGTGTCGTGTGTGTGTCGTGTGTCGTGTGTCGTGTCGTGTCCTGTGTGTGTCGTGTGTCGTGTGTCGTGTCGTGTCGTGTGTGTGTCGTGTGTCGTGTCGTGTCGTGTCCTGTGTGTGTCGTGTGTCGTGTCGTGTCGTGTCCTGTGTGTGTCGTGTGTCGTGTCGTCGTGTCGTGTCGTCCTGTGTGTGTCGTGTGTCGTGTCGTGTCGTGTCCTGTGTGTGTCGTGTGTCGTGTCGTGTCGTGTCGTGTGTCGTGTCGTGTCGTGTGTCGTGTGTCGTGTCGTGTCGTGTGTCGTGTGTCGTGTCGTGTCGTGTCCTGTGTGTGTCGTGTGTCGTGTCGTGTCCTGTGTGTGTCGTGTGTCGTGTCGTGTCCTGTGTGTGTCGTGTGTCGTGTCGTGTCCTGTGTGTGTCGCGTGTCGTGTGTCGTGTCGTGTCGTGTCGTGTGTCTGCCGTGTGTGTCTGTCGTGTCGTGTCGTGTGTGTGTCGTGTGTCGTGTCGTGTCGTGTCCTGTGTGTGTCGTGTGTCGTGTCGTGTCGTGTCCTGTGTGTGTCGTGTGTCGTGTGTCGTGTCGTGTCGTGTCCTGTGTGTGTCGTGTGTCGTGTGTCGTGTCGTGTCCTGTGTGTGTCGTGTGTCGTGTCGTGTCCTGTGTGTGTCGTGTGTCGTGTCGTGTCGTGTCGTGTCCCGTGTGTGTCGTGTCGTGTCGTGTCGTGTGTGTCGTGTCGTGTCGTGTCCCGTGTGTGTCGTGTGTCGTGTCGTGTCGTGTCGTGTCGTGTGTCTGCCGTGTGTGTCTGTCGTGTCGTGTCGTGTCGTGTGTCTGCCGTGTGTGTCTGTCGTGTCGTGTCGTGTCGTGTGTGTGTGTCTGTCGTGTCGTGTCGTGTCGTGTGTCTGCCGTGTGTGTCTGTCGTGTCGTGTCGTGTCGTGTGTCGTGTGTCGTGTCGTGTCCTGTGTGTGTCGTGTGTCGTGTCGTGTCCTGTGTGTGTCGTGTGTCGTGTGTCGTGTCGTGTCCTGTGTGTGTCGTGTGTCGTGTGTCGTGTCCTGTGTGTGTCGTGTGTCGTGTCGTGTCCTGTCTGTGTCGTGTGTCGTGTGTCGTGTCGTGTCCTGTGTGTGTCGTGTGTCGTGTGTCGTGTCGTGTCGTGTCGTGTGTCGTGTGTCGTGTCGTGTCCTGTGTGTGTCGTGTCGTGTCGTGTCGTGTCCTGTGTGTGTCGTGTGTCGTGTCGTGTCCTGTGTGTGTCGTGTGTCGTGTGTCGTGTCGTGTCGTGTCGTGTGTGTCGTGTGTCGTGTGTCGTGTCGTGTGTCGTGTCGTGTGTCGTGTGTCGTGTCGTGTCGTGTGTCGTGTCGTGTGTGTCGTGTGTCGTGTCGTGTCGTGTGTGTGTCGTGTGTCGTGTGTCGTGTCGTGTCGTGTGTCGTGTGTCGTGTCGTGTCCTGTGTGTGTCGTGTGTCGTGTCGTGTCGTGTCCTGTGTGTGTCGTGTGTCGTGTGTCGTGTCGTGTCGTGTCGTGTGTCGTGTGTCGTGTCGTGTCCTGTGTGTGTCGTGTGTCGTGTCGTGTCGTGTCGTGTGTGTCGTGTGTGTGTCGTGTCGTGTGTGTCGTGTCGTGTGTTTCGTGTCGTGTGTTTCGTGTCGTGTCGTGTCGTGTGTGTCGTGTCGTGTGTGTCGTGTCGTGTCGTGTCGTGTGTCGTGTGTCGTGTCGTGTCCTGTGTGTGTCGTGTGTCGTGTCGTGTCCTGTGTGTGTCGTGTGTCGTGTCGTGTCGTGTCGTGTGTGTGTGTCGTGTGTCGTGTCGTGTCGTGTCCTGTGTGTGTCGTGTGTCGCGTCGTGTCGTGTCGTGTGTCGTGTCGTGTCGTGTCGTGTGTCGCCGTGTGTCGTGTGTCGTGTCGTGTCCTGTGTGTGTCGTGTGTCGTGTCGTGTCGTGTCGTGTCGTGTGTCGTGTGTCGTGTGTCGTGTCGTGTCGTGTCGTGTCCTGTGTGTGTCGTGTGTCGTGTGTCGTGTGTCGTGTCGTGTCGTGTCCTGTGTGTGTCGTGTGTCGTGTCGTGTCCTGTGTGTCGTGTGTCGTGTCGTGTCGTGTCGTGTCCTGTGTGTGTCGTGTGTCGTGTGTCGTGTCGTGTCCTGTGTGTGTCGTGTGTCGTGTGTCGTGTCGTGTCCTGTGTGTGTCGTGTGTCGTGTCGTGTCCTGTGTGTGTCGTGTGTCGTGTGTCGTGTCGTGTCCTGTGTGTGTCGTGTGTCGTGTCGTGTCGTGTCCTGTGTGTGTCGTGTGTCGTGTGTCGTGTCGTGTCGTGTCGTGTGTCGTGTGTCGTGTCGTGTCGTGTCGTGTGTGTCGTGTGTCGTGTGTCGTGTCGTGTCCTGTGTGTGTCGTGTGTCGTGTCGTGTCGTGTCCTGTGTGTGTCGTGTGTCGTGTCGTGTCGTGTCCTGTGTGTGTCGTGTGTCGTGTCGTGTCGTGTCGTGTCGTGTGTCGTGTGTCGTGTGTCGTGTCGTGTCGTGTCCTGTGTGTGTCGTGTGTCGTGTCGTGTCGTGTCCTGTGTGTGTCGTGTGTCGTGTCGTGTCCTGTGTGTGTCGTGTGTCGTGTGTCGTGTCGTGTCCTGTGTGTGTCGTGTGTCGTGTGTCGTGTCGTGTCGTGTGTCGTGTGTCGTGTCGTGTCGTGTCCTGTGTGTGTCGTGTGTCGTGTGTCGTGTCGTGTCGTGTGTCGTGTCGTGTCGTGTCGTGTGTCGTGTGTCGTGTCGTGTCCTGTGTGTGTCGTGTGTCGTGTGTCGTGTCGTGTCCTGTGTGTGTCGTGTGTCGTGTGTCGTGTCGTGTCCTGTGTGTGTCGTGTGTCGTGTGTCGTGTCGTGTCGTGTCCTGTGTGTGTCGTGTGTCGTGTCGTGTCGTGTCGTGTGTGTGTCGTGTGTCGTGTCGTGTCCTGTGTGTGTCGTGTGTCGTGTCGTGTCGTGTCCTGTGTGTCGTGTGTCGTGTCGTGTCCTGTGTGTGTCGTGTGTCGTGTCGTGTGTGTGTGTCGTGTGTCGTGTCGTGTCGTGTCCTGCGTGTGTCGTGTCGTGTCGTGTCCTGTGTGTGTCGTGTGTCGTGTCGTGTCCTGTGTGTGTCGTGTGTCGTGTCGTGTCCTGTGTGTGTCGTGTCGTGTGTCGTGTCGTGTCGTGTGTCTGTGTGTCGTGTCGTGTCGTGTGTCGTGTCGTGTCCTGTGTGTGTCGTGTGTGTGTGTCGTGTCGTGTGTCCTGTGTTGTGTGGTGTCGTGTCGTGTGTCCTGTGTCGTGTGGTGTCGTGTCGTGTGTCCTGTGTCGTGTCGTGTGTCGTGTCGTGTCCTGTGTGTGTGGTGTCGTGTCGTGTCGTGTGTCGTGTGTCGTGTCGTGTCCTGTGTGTGTCGTGTGTCGTGTCGTGTCCTGTGTGTGTCGTGTGTCGTGTGTCGTGTCGTGTCCTGTGTGTGTCGTGTGTCGTGTCGTGTGTCGTGTCGTGTCCCGTGTGTGTCGTGTGTCGTGTCGTGTCCCGTGTGTGTCGTGTGTCGTGTCGTGTCCTGTGTGTGTCGTGTGTCGTGTCGTGTCCCGTGTGTGTCGTGTGTCGTGTCGTGTCCCGTGTGTGTCGTGTGTCGTGTGTCGTGTGTCGTGTCGTGTCTGTGTGTGTCGTGTGTCGTGTGTCGTGTCGTGTCCTGTGTGTGTCGTGTGTCGTGTCGTGTCGTGTCCTGTGTGTGTCGTGTGTCGTGTGTCGTGTCCTGTGTGTGTCGTGTGTCGTGTGTCGGTTGTCGTGTGTCGTGTGTCGTGTGTCGTGTGTCGTGTCGTGTCCTGTGTGTGTCGTGTGTCGTGTCGTGTCGTGTCGTGTGTGTCGTGTCGTGTCGTGTCGTGTCGTGTGTGTCGTGTCGTGTCGTGTGTCGTGTCGTGTCGTGTGTCGTGTCGTGTCGTGTCCTGTGTGTGTCGTGTGTCGTGTGTCGTGTCGTGTCGTGTGTCGTGTGTCGTGTGTCGTGTCGTGTCCTGTGTGTGTCGTGTCGTGTCGTGTCCTGTGTGTGTCGTGTGTCGTGTGTCGTGTCGTGTCCTGTGTGTGTCGTGTGTCGTGTCGTGTCGTGTCGTGTGTCGTGTGTCGTGTGTCGTGTCGTGTCGTGTGTCGTGTGTCGTGTGTCGTGTCGTGTGTCGTGTCGTGTCGTGTCCTGTGTGTGTCGTGTGTCGTGTGTCGTGTGTGTGTCGTGTGTGTCGTGTGTCGTGTGTCGTGTGTCGTGTGTCGTGTGTCGTGTCGTGTCGTGTGTGTCTTGTGTGTCGTGTCGTGTGTGTCGTGTCGTGTGTGTCTTGTCGTGTCGTGTGTGTCGTGTGTCGTGTCGTGTGTGTCGTGTGTGTCGTGTCGTGTCGTGTCGTGTGTGTCGTGTCGTGTCGTGTGTGTCGTGTGTCGTGTGGTGTCGTGTCGTGTGTGTCGTGTGTCGTGTGGTGTCGTGTGTGTGTCGTGTCGTGTCGTGTGTCTGCCGTGTGTGTCTGTCGTGTCGTGTCGTGTGTCTGCCGTGTGTGTCGTGTGTGTCGCGTGTGTCGCGTGTGTCGTGTGTGTCGTGTGTGTGTGTCGTGTGTGTCGTGTGTGTCGCGTGTGTCGCGTGTGTCGTGTGTGTCGTGTGTGTCGTGT
>JAWQFJ010032258.1:10000-19406 GCA_034096865.1 Theodoxus fluviatilis | reverse complement strand
TGCAAGAAATGACAATCCTTTTTATCTGCAACGTATAGTGCTTTCTCCAAGTAAGACTCTGTAAGCCTGTAGGAGGCGCTGTCGTCAACTAGTGAGGTCATAGAGTGCACGCATACATTCTGGTCAATGATTGGATAACGGGGCTGCGATGACGTAACCGAACGAAGGCATAACGTCAAGTGTGCCACGTGGAAATGTGACGTATACACTCAAATCAGTAAACTTCTCATCAGACGTAAGCACCCCGACTCACACTGGGTTTCGGAAAGAAAATATTTCAATGAAAAGTTTAAGGATATGTTCGGCCGAATTAATCGACTGTTATATAATTGTCTTCAGCACGGATGTAGATGTAAGGAGAAAGAGACTTGTGACTGGCGTGGAGATATTTGTGTCCATTTTCCACAACGAAAGTCACGAACTTGTCGATGTCTTAGTACGTTTTCCACTGCGAAGAGCTTTCATGATCGCACGCTCATGCATATCTTATCTCACTCATCTGCGTGTATATCTTGCATTTACATTTGTACGCATACACACACACGTTCGTGCACGTGCATGCACGTACGTATAAGGAAAGGAATTGGAGAAAAGAGAGACTGTTGTTGTTGTCAGTGACGATGGCAGTGTTACGCTGAAGTCGTAGTAGTGCTGGGTGTAGTGATGACATGTGATGGTGGCGGAAGTGGTGATTATGTAGTTTTAGTGACGGTAGCGGCAGTGATGCTGAAAATGCTAGTGGAGCCAGCGGTGGAGTTTACATTCAAATAGTAGAAAGCGACTGTGGTAAAGATGAGAGTGGAGATATTGGAGATGGAAGTGATGATGGTGGGTTGGTGTGGTGGCGATGTTTGCAAGACGTCTGTCCTAGTGATAGAAGCGGCAGTGACTCTGTTTTTGGCGGCAATGGTGGTACTACTTATGCTTCTGATGACAGAGTTTGCGGTGGTGGCGCTCACGATAGCAGCAGCTGCAATAACGGCCAAAGTGGTGGTATCGGCAACAGCAGCGGTGTTGGTTCAATACTTGCCCTGGCTCATCATGGCGGTGATGATTGTTTCTGTCGTCTTGGTGATGATGGTAGTATATAAGGACAGAGGGATTTTGGTAGTAATGGCTGCGCTGAGGCTAGTAACTGCACAGATCTAGCTTATTCTAGCTGCGGTGGTTTGGTGGAGCGATAGTGGTTTCACAGAGCCACAGAAGGACCGGGTTTTCCCATGCACTCCCCTCCTCTCGCCCTCTTCTCTCCATTTTTCTCATTCTTTTTCGTTTATTGAAGAAAGTTGTATTTTAAAAAACGTGTGTGTGTACGAGTGTGTGTTTGTGTATGTGTGTGTGTGTGTGTGTGTTCGTGCGTGCGTGCGTGCGTGTGTTTGTGTGTGAGTGTGTGTGTGCCCGCGCGCCCCCGAGGAAGCGATACAAAGATTTAATGATGGCAGGCTTAGATAAAACGTGTTAAGTTTTGATAGAATATTTTATGGTGTTTTCACGAAAACATCAAACTTGAAAATACCGACTACTGCAAAATAAGTATCCGATCAATTGACACTAAGAGGCTTGTGTACTACGTCACACTTTGAACATACTACGTCAAACTAGTAACGTACGATGCAATGCTTGACACTATCAAAATCACGTGATCTTCTCCTCTCCTTCAGTGCTGAAAGCAAGCTCTCAAATCAGCTTCAAACACAACGTTTCACTTTTCTCAGGAAAAACTGAAAAGAAGTGTGTTTCAAACAATAAGTGCAGTCTGAACCTATTTTCGCTGCTGTTTTGCTTCTGAAAAAACGTTACATGGCATATTTTTTAAACACTGCCCGTGCTGAGGCCTGATCGTTCGATAACAGGTAAAGGTAGAGACGTGGTTTTGTATAGCGACCTATCACATATGTGCGGGTTTCAAGCCGCTTTACTTTTCGCCCCCTGAATAATGGGACGTCGGATCAACCTCTCGCTAGAATTTGGCCACAACAACCACGGCGACAGAGAGATAAAACGAACACAGTTAGGTGCCAGCACCAACTCCCCTCCCTGGGGAGTGTTATGTCCCAGTGCCGGATTAAGGCCACATGAAAGGATTATTCGCAATACGTTGTGCAATTGCCTCCCTCACAGGTAACCAAGTTGACTACAGAGACAGATACAAGCCCTGGAAATGAGATGCTACCGCAAGATTCTGAACATCTCATATAAAGACCATGTCATGAATGAGGAAGTCAGCAACAGGATCTGGAGAGCATTTGGACCTGCTCTCAATCGTGAAAAGCAGAAAGCTGAAGTTGTACGGTCACGTGTCAAGAGGCAGTGGGTTGGCCAAGATCTTCCTGCAAGGTACCGTACCAGGTGGGAGAAGGAGAGGCAGGCAGAGAAAGAGGTGGGAAAAGAACATCAAAGAGTGGACAGGCTTGACCTTTGCTGACTCACAGCGAGCCACAGAGGATAGAGATCGATGGAGGAAGATTGTCCGAAAGTCATCAGTGGTGCCTCAACAACACATCTCAGGGTTAAGAGACTGAACTGAACTGAACTGAGGAAGAAGCAATGTAAGTTAACTCATGGTCCTGAAAATTCTAGTAAACTAGAGATTTCGCCTACAGACGAAGTATCTCTAGCACCGTTGACATCACGTGATGGAAGGTTTTCGGCCAATTAATGCAAACGGAGGCCACACGAGAGGCTTGTGGGATAGCCAATGTGCTTCCTGACATACGCCGTTAAAGTAGTTCTGAGACTATTTCGCACAAAACTCTTAACTTACTCTTGTTGAGACAACAAACAAGCGTTTATTCGATACAATAAAATGTTTGTGTTGAAATGGACACAAGTTTTGACATCTGAATGATTTCTGTAAAAAGTGGAGAGAAAAATAGTTTCAGAACGAACTATTTTGGGCGCAAGGCTGTAATGCGAAAGGTCAAGCCTATTGCGAGTTCATTGCGAACTGTGCTAGAGTCACTACTGACTCGGGTTTACAGAATGGGTCTTGTACACCTTCTTTCTTCATTCATGACGGTATTCCTATTCCGCCCTTCTCCGCCCATCATAGGCTACTTTTCGTTGGTTAACTCTTATAAGTCTCTGTAATGTAGACGGACAGTTTAATTGTCTGTCTTGCAAAAAAGCTATGAAAAGTAGTCTACGATTGGCGCAGAAGAGGCGGAACAGGTATTCCGTCAAAGGTGGACAAAGGCGCAATAGGGATTTAAGAGTTAAGCACGTTGCTCAAGATTGCAACTCCAGGATCAAACACAAAAAGCAATCTCACTTTTCAAAAAGGTGGAGAATACCTGCACGGTCATGTCTCACTTCTTTGCAGTTTTAATCAGAGGGGAATAAATAGGGCGACCACACGTCACTTTCGAATTTAAATTATATCTCCAGGTTTATTGGAGGTCCTCACAGCTTTATCTCTCTCTGTGTGTGTGTGTGTGTGTGTGTGTGTGTGTGTGTGTGTGTGTGTGTGTGTGTGTGTGTGTGTGTGTGTGTGTGTGTGTGTGTCTGTCCAGACTTAACGGCTGATATCTCAAAAACTACTGGTCGGATTTCCTTGACATTTTTGCAGAGTTACTGAAAGTTAGGTCCAATTGAATGTATCACATTTTCAGAATCGAGTTTTAAAGAAAGTGACTTTTTACGTTTTGGTGTTGCCAAGAAAACTCTACAACAGAGTCCAAATGCAAAATGTGTGACGTGATCATTAGACGTCGAATAACGAGACGTAATTTCGAGGAGATTGGACATTGGTGAAGGAGAAAGAAGGATGTTTTATCCCTCCAGGTTTACTGGAGGTCCTCACGCTTTATCTCTCCAGGTTTACTGGAGGTCCTACAGACTTTATCTGTCTGTGTGTGTGTGTGTGTGTGTGTGTGTGTGTGTGTGTGTGTGTGTGTGTGTGTGTGTGTGTGTGTGTGTGTGTCTGTCCCGTCTCCACGGCTTATATCTCAAAAATTACTGGACGGATTTCCTTGAGATTTTGCACACTGACTGGAAGTTAGGTCCTATTCAATATTATCAAATTTTCAGAATCGAGGTTTGAAAAGAAAGTGACTTTTTTTTACATTTTGGTGTTTCAGTGAAAACGATTCAACAGACTCCATTTTGCAAAATCTGTGACGTCATCATTTGACGTCGAATAAAGTGACGTCATTTGCGAGGAGATTTTTGAAGGAGGGTGAATAGAATAGAATAGAATTCTTCGGCTTGCTTAGGCGTCCAGGGCCTGTATGCACGTCGGTCCGTTTAGTGGACTAATCGCGTTTATCCTCAGGGGCGGATCAGTTCATTTTTTTTGGGGGGGGGGTTTCCAAACTTTTTTAAGACCGGGAAGGAAGGGGGATTTTAAGGCGCCTATATACATACCCGTTTGCAAGCAGATTTTGCTCTCGATCCGGCACCGGATCGGCAGCAAAAATACGCTTGACATCCACACGCAACGATTACACCGAGACCGCGCAATCGAGCGATTTTCACTTACGTGAAGCGAGGTCAGAATTTAGAGTTACGGCCTATCCTATACGAATTTTCGCGTATAAAGTTATCGCACCTCCGAGGTCCGATAGAGCCTAAACGCGTGTAAATAATATTACGGCGGCCATTTTTTTTTCTCCGAGCACGACAACGGCGTTTTCTGCGAAGAAACAGGATTTTCCGGGACCGAACTAAGCCATGAACAGCATTAATTTATCAAGGCTGTATGCTGAATGCATCAGTAGGTCGGGAAAGTTTCAACTTTTTACACATCGAATGCAGGTCAACGCAGATATACGTACGCGGCAAAGAATCTGCACCACCGCTTCGTTGCGTGCATGTTTGCACAGAAAACGCTGTATTTCGGGATACTAGAAACCCCATCCAAAGAAAATGTAAGCCATGAACAGCATTAATTTCTCAAAGCTGTATGTTGAATGCATCAGTAGGTCGGGAAAGCTCCTATATTTTAAAATCCGACAGGCAGGTCTCACGCATAGACTACACGTGGAAGCGTTGTTGCCATGGCTCTGAAAAGGGCCGTAACTCTAAATTCTGACCTCGCTTCACGTAAGTGAAAATCGCTCGATTGCGCGGTCTCGGTGTAATCGTTGCGTGTGGATGTCAAGCGTATTTTTGCTGCCGATCCCAAGCCGGAGTGTTAATTCAGCGTTTATGACATGCCAAAGGAAAGCAAAGCATGTCATAATAGGAGCTTCCTGAACCTATCCATCATGTTTAAAATATATGATTGATTGTTCCTGGGCCGATAGCTTAGAAATGGATTTACATGCTTTACAAACACTCCGTCATTGCAATTCTCTAATGGCTCAGCTGGTAGAGCTTTCGACTCTTGGTCATGCATGACCAGGTTTGATTCTGCGCTGAAACTTTTTTTTCTTCTCTTTTTTCGAGAGGTTGTGGTTTTGTTGTGTTTTTATGTGTGTTTTCCACCTCTTTTCTCGAGAGGTTGCGGGTTCGAACCCAATCTTTTCTTAAATGCCAAAACCTGGAGGTTCAGCGCCAGCGGTTTTTATTGGTTGTTTTTTTAACGCCAAAATCTGGAGGTTCAGCGCCAGCGGTTTTTATTCAAGCCGCCCCTGATAGACATCCACAAAACTCTGCAAAGCGATAAAGAAAACATAAAAGTTTTTGTCTCATTCATTTGCATTTTAATTAAAACACAATTTTTAGACATATGACAGCTTAAAACAAACACAATTTCACGCTCAATTTAGGTATTGAATTTACTCAGCAACTGGTCCCAACTGTTGTTCTTCGTCGGCACCTGCGTCTTATCTTGATAGATAAGTGAAAAGGAGTTCGTTTTCCTCTCGTCCCAAAGCGCATAGGCTTCATTCAACCCGTCCCTCCGCATGATGGCTGAAAACTGGTCACACATCTCGCGTACGAAAACGGCAGCCATTATCGGCTTAACTCTAGCATACCATTCATTCTTCAGTGTAGTCATGTATATTGCTTTCCGATTATTCATTGTTTCAAATCCACCAAATAAACGGAATAAAATGTTATCATCATGGTCATGCACGCTTCAGCAAAGTCGAGTGCAAAGTTTATCTGTCCGCCAGCAGATTATCGCCCCCTGAAATGTCCATCATGTGATATTCAGGGTAAAACCACTGTTAATAGAAACTCCCTAATGCAATACACAATGTTACAAACAAGAGATCATATAAAATGAACAAACGAAAATGGTTGCATAGCCAGAAGTTAAGATCATACCGCCGTTCTAGAATGGACGGTGTTTAAAAACTTACGACAGTTGGTCCTCAAGGTCGATAGTATCTGTCTGTGAATGTTTTTGGAGGACAGAATCTTTGCATGCTGCAACAGTGTGTCGGCAGGAGCTATTCAAAAACAACTCTACCGACTCCAGCGCCTTCAAAATATTGGCGCCGGGATTGTTCAACGCCCTCCTAGGAGGGCCCACATGACGCCAATTTTGAAAAGCCTTTATTGGCTCCCGGTGCAGAGTCGAATCAAATATAAAAACCGCTGGTGCTGAACCTCCAGGTTTTGGCATTAAACAAACTAAAAAAATAGATCGGGTTCGAACCCGCAACCTCTCACGTGTACAACAACGGGTGGGGTGGCTCTCTCTCTCTCTCGAATACCATACACACATTTTTTTAAAAATAAGCTTCTGTGCGGATTCGAACCCGTACGCGCATCCCCTACAACCAAGCATGTCCCAGCGACAAAACATATTCGACGCGCTACCGAGTCAGCTAATCCATAAAGCTGTGAGGACCTTCAGTAAACCTGGAGGGATAAAAACCGCTGGCGCTGAACCTCCAGGCTTTGGCATAAATAAATAAAAGATCGGGTTCGAACCCGCAACCTCTCGAGAAAAGAGGGGGGAAAAACACACACACAAAAAAACACAAAAAGCCAGGTCGGGTTCGAACCCACAACCTCTCAAAAAAAGAGAGAGAAAAAAAGTTCCAGCGCAGAATCGAACCTGGTCACGCATGACCAAGAGTCCAACGCTCTACCAGATGTGCCATTGGAGAACTGATAGGTCTGAGTGTTTGTAAAGGATTCATAACGTTCTTTTCCGTAAACCCTCTTGGTTCGTATTTTGCACTGTAAATTGTAGAAAAATATATGATAGTTCATGAAATTTTAGTGGTCTTGTACATTTTAGGATACTCAAGGTCTATTTCTGCCAAGTTTAATATCGATTCACTGCCATTAGGCGACGCATTTCGCCATTCCCTCAACTGACATTTGAGGGAGGGGGGGGGGGGTTTCGAGTTTACGACCTAACAAAAATCACTTTCTTTTCAAACCTCGATTCTGAAAATTTGACACATTCAATCGAATCTAACTTCCAGTAAGTGTGCAAAATGTCAAGAAAATCCGTCCAGTAGTTTTTGAGATATCAGTCATTAAGTCGGGACAGACAGACACACACACAGACAGACAGATAAAAACCGCTGGCGCTGAACCTCCAGGTTTTGGCATATATTTTTTAAAAAGATCGGGTTCGAACCCGCAACCTCTCGAGAAAAGAGGGGAAAAAAACACACACACATAAAAACACAAAAAACCAGGTCGGGTTCGAACCCACAACCTCTCGAAAAAAAGAGAGAAAAAAAGAAGTTTCAGTGCAGAATCGAACTTGGTCACGCATGACCAAGAGTTTAACGCTCTACCAACTGTGCCATTGGAGAACTATATGATTGAGTGTTTATAACGTTCTTTTCCGTAAACCCCCTAGGTTGGTATTTTGCACTGTAAATTGTAGAAAAATGGATGATAGTTCATGAAATTTGAGTGGTCTTGTACATTTTAGGATACTCAAGTTGGAGCGGCCGCGCGGGTGGACAATTTTGACTTAAAACAGTATTTTTTAAGCAAAGGCGATTTTTTTCTGGGGAGGATCAGGCTGCAAAATTCTCGCACTTTTGCCCAGCACAAAATATTGTACAATCCTGGCGTAGTTTATGTCCGGCAACTGGTTTTTGTTGACAGACCACGAACTGTTTGGTATTTCATATGGATCTAACCCACCAACGTCAATAATCTTCTCGTATTACCGCTTATTTGCGTCTGCTGGTAGACGTTCAACATAAGAAGCCATTGTTTTGTGAAAGTAGGAAAAGATAACTCTGTTTGACTCGCATTTCGCCATTCCATCAATTGACATCTCAGGGGGGGTTTCGAGTTTACGACCTACATAAATCACTTTCTTTTCAAACCTCGATTAAGAAATTTTGATATATTCAATCGGACCTAACTTCCAGTAAGTGTGCAAAATGTCAAGGAAATCCGTTAAGTAGTTTTTGAGAAATCAGCCGTTAAGTCGGGACAGAGAGACAGACAAACAGATAAAATTTCGTCACGTAATTGATGACGTCACACATTTTGCATTTCGCCATTCCGTCAATTGACATATTAGGGAGGTGCTTTCGAGTTTATGACCTTAAAAAACCACTTTCTTTTCAAACTTCGATTCTGAAAATTTGATACATTCAATCGGGCCTAACTTCCAGTAAGTGTGCAAAATGTCAATGAAATCCGTCCGGTAGTTTGTGAGAAATCAGCCGTTAAGTCGGGACTGACAGACTGACACACAGATAAAGACTGTAGGACCTCCAGTAAACCTGGAGGGATAAAGTCTGTAGGACCTCCAGTAAATCTGGAGGGATAAAAAAATCCTTCTTTCTCCTTCACCAATGTCCAATCTCCTCGAAATTACGTCACGTTATTCGAAGTCAAACAATCACGTCACACAAGCCAAAACTTCCCTTGAGTCGGGACAGAGTTCCGTCCCTTGCCTTCTTTGCAACACCAAAACGTAAAAAAGTCACTTTCTTTTCAAACATCGATTCTGAAAATTTGATACATTCAATCGGACCTAACTTCCAGTAAGTGTGCAAAATGTCAAGGAAATCCGTCCAGTAGTTTTTGGGATATCCGCCATTAAGTCGGGACTGACAGACACACACAAACAAACACACACACACACACACACACACACACACACACACACACACACACACACACACACACACACACACACACACACACAGACAGATAAAGCTGTGAGGACCTTCAGTAAACCTGGAGGGATAAAGTTATTTGCATCGTCTTCAAATGCGTCACAGACAATGCTCCTATCTATCGGCAAGAACTGCTAAAAGACTACAAGCCAGTGCGAAATTTAAGATCTTCCAGTCAAACTCATAGATGTTCCGGAAAAAAGCCTATGGTAACAGGTCATTTTCCTTAACAGGCCCAAAGTGTTGAAACAGCATTCCGGTACGACTCAGAAAGTCATGGAGTCTAAAGAATTTTAAAAAAGAACTAAAACAACATCTTTTTAGCCAAGAATCTTGTTTTGGGGACTGTTGCGCATTGGGCATGCCTGCTAGGTGGGAAGTCTTGTGCATAACAGGAATACATA
>JAWQFJ010032258.1:0-2500 GCA_034096865.1 Theodoxus fluviatilis | reverse complement strand
GTGTTCGTTTATGTGAGTGTGTGTGTGTGTGCGTGCGTGCGTGTGTGTGTGTGTGCGTGTGTGTGTGTGCGTGCACGCGCGCGCGTGTGTGTATGAACGTGTATTCGCGATAATGTGTGTGAATATGATGTATGTATGTGTGCCTATACGTTTTTTCATGTGCGTGCATGTGTAGCTGCATGAGTGATTGTTTCCATGTGTGTGTGTGTGTGTGTGTGTGTGTGTGTGTGTGTGTGTGTGTGTGTGTGTGTGCGCGTGTGTGTGCGTGTATGTGTGTGTGCGTATGCATATGTGTGCACACTTGTGTGTGTGTGTGTGTGTGTGTGTGTGTGCGCGCGTGTGTGTACGTGTATGTGTGCGTGTGTGCGTGTGTATGTTTCTGCACACCTGGGGTCACAGCACATGCTACTCAACGGGTCCTTTCACAACTTGCCTTCTCTGTTCATTCTCTCAACGCTTAATCCCTTACATCTCTCTTCATCGAACAATTTCAAAACGAGCAAAGCAACTTCTCGAAAGGAGAGGGGGAAAAAACCCATCATGTTGCATGGTTTGGTTCAGTCGATGTTCATTTGAGTTTCCGGCACACCCCGAACAAATCCGGTACTAGCCAGTCCAGGCCGGACGGAAGGACTCGAAGGGAAGGAAGCCATTTCGACACCGCAAGCAGACTTTGTCGGGCCTCAGCAATTCGACTGTCAGCTCAGGCTGCAGTCCGACGAAAGATCTAAAAAGCAGTTGAGATGGCAGCCATCTTGAAAATTCGCGTTGTAAATGGCCCAGCGAGGATGCGAGTGAAACGGCAGAAAATTTCGCCGTGAATGAAAAGGAAATTGCTTTGAAAGGAAGAAATTTCCTCTTTGACTGACTGAGCAATGAGCAATCGATGATTGATTTCGTCTTCATTGACAAGTCGTGAACCCAGGAATCGATTCGACGTAACTCCTTGATCCTGGGTGAACTGGGATGAAAAACGAAATCACAGAAAGACCTTTTCCGCCAAGCAGATAAGGGGGAAAATGCGCCTAGGAAAAGAAACTAGTAGAGAGGCCAGACGACTGACTGTCTTCATAAGAGGTGCTTCCGTCTAAGCGTGCTTTAACCTTGAAAAAGACTGAAAGAAGAACTCACAATAAGGCCTTTCAGCCGGGGTCGGCTCTCTATTGCGAAGGGCCGCTTTTGCGGGGGGCCGCTATTGCGGGAATTTTTTGGTCAAAAGTTCTTAATGCCATTTTCATTCTTTTGTCCTAAAACGCCTAAAAAACCATAAAATGTTTGTTACTTTTTTAAACTTAGAATTTTTTACGGGTTTTTTTCAAAACATTTCCCCCAAAATTTCTTGATCGGGTTTTACCGATAGCGCTCAGCCTAGGCCGCACCCGCCACCCCGCCTGACTGACTTAGCCTGTCTGGGGAGTTTCACCTAAACCCGGACGCGTTACTTTTTGTCACGTTTGTGTCCAACATCAGCGTCGGGCCCTGGAGTTATGGCGTAGGGACCACCCGTTGAGAGTCAAACGTGGGATGGAGTTAGAATATAAAGCTTCACCCGTTAGTAACAAACATTTTATGTTTTTTTTGGCGTTTTAGGACAAAAGAATAAAAATGGCCGTAAGAACTTTTGACCCAAAATATCACACAATAGCGGCCCCCCGCAATAGAAAAAAAAACGAAAAAATTCCTGAGTTTTAAAAACATAAGTAACAAAATGTTTATGTTTTTTTTGGCGTTTTAGGACAAAAGATTCAAAATGGCCTTAAAAACGTTTGACCAAAAACAATCCCGCAATAGCGGCCCCCCGCAATAGCGGCCCCTCCCCTCATAGCCAAGCCAGTGGAAAGATGCGTTTAGTAATGACAAAAAAGATCAAAGTGAAGTAGAAGAGAGGAAAGAAAAAAGAGGAAGGGGTGCGGAAAGTTTACAAAATATTGAATGCAAACGAGAGACGAATCGATATATTTTGGCAACATCCTGCAATATGGAGACGGAAAGGGAAAACCATCAGATAATAGTGGTTACGATATTATGGTCCTCGTCAATAGACTCGGTACGTAGCCCAGACTTTGTTTTTCGTAAGGCCAGATTAAGATTGCGGGGTATGTGTGTGCAGATTGCAAACGGTAATACACGCGGCACCGAGGAGCAGGGAACAAGCGACCGGGGTCACATTGAGACACAACAGAAAAAAATGCAACAATCGACAAGCAAGGTGGGGAGACAGGGGACCTGTCCAACTTGAGATGATGAACGGACCGAAGAAACGACAGACGCAGCGATTTGTACACGCAGAGACGTATTTACATAAAGGCCAATAGACAAGCACAGACACAAAAGGAGAAAACAGGGACAAAAGATGGCGTACCACTGCAGGGAGTATAAGGACCCGCGAATGAATGGCGGAATGGTTGGACGTCTTCGACTGGGAATGTTTCTGCTGGGAACTAGAGAAGCACAGCCCACCCCCCCCCACCCCACCCCACCCCCACCCACCCACCCACCC
>JAWQFJ010032255.1:27500-30000 GCA_034096865.1 Theodoxus fluviatilis | reverse complement strand
TCACTCTCCACCTAAATACGTATACTATAGACATCAAGATCAAAGTTCACTCTCAACCTAAATATGTATACTGTAGTAATTAAGATTAAAGTTCACAATCCACCTAAATAAGTATACTATAGTCATTAAGATTAAAGTTCACCATCCACTTAAATACGTATACGGTAGTCATTAAGATTAAAGTTCACACTCCACGTACAGATATAAAATAAAGTCATTAAGATCAAACTCCACGCTTCACCTAAAGATGCATAATACAATCATTAAGACGCATAACACAGTCATTAAACAAAATTCGAATTCTATTGGAATTTTGCAGTGCAGACGTTAAAACCAAGGTCCATTCTTTACCCAGAGAAACGCAGCATAGTCGTCAAGACCGAAGTGCACACTATACCAGAAGGCGTACAATACAGGCATGAAGACCACTCTACATAAAGACGTATAGGGCGTGGTAAGTTTTTCATGCATTTTCAAACATATAATAAAAATACAAAGGCATAAGATAACAAGACAAATTATATCTCAAATGAAAGCTCTCTATTTACTCTTTACATGCAAAGAATGATGTAAGTGACTAAAAGTGCTAATTATGAATTACACACCATAGAATTGAGTGTGTACATGCGCAAAAATGAAAAAGTAGGAAAAGAAAACAGTTCACTAGCTGTTATGGGAAGCATACAACTATTACAAGCACTCAGAAAATGAAAAACGTTAAATGTCAATATCCAAGCAATGCAAATATTTATTAACATTTAGTATAGACAAGTACAAGCAGATGGAAGCTTGCAATAAACCAAATCATGAAAAACTTAGCGAACAATCACAATATTTAGCGTCTCCGTTCGTCGCTCTCTCGCCATTTTGTCAACGTACACCATGCGCACAAAAGTTACGATTTCTGATAATTGGTGTAAATCATCGACTAAAGGGAGCTAAATCTGCTTGCACATTGATTCAGTAACACATGCAAACAAGATTTATCTCCCTTAGACGCCACAAACTCTAACTTCACCGTCTCTAATTGACGAAGAAATCTTGACTAATATTCACAAAGTCTTGGCGAATTACTTATTTGCAAACATTAGGCAAACATTTGGCAACTGTTACGCCAAGTCTTGGCAAATCTTTTGCTTCTTAATAACTTGACGAAACCAATCCAAGATCTCGCAAACAAAGGCCATTTACAATATGGTATCGATCGGCAACCTGCCCATACCGTAAGTGTGCAATGGGTGTAATTGTAAACGAAGCGATATTTTTTCCCCGCCATTCTGCTCTGAGGAGATCTCACGAATATCTCGCGCCAATAGCAATTGGCATTAACTGTCGAGCCAATATCGCATGTCTTGACAAGTATTTGCCAACATCTCAAGTCTTGGCAAATATTTGCCAAGTCTTGGCAAAGACCAGTAAGCACTGGAACGCTTGCCCAAATATTCAGCGAATCCATCACAAGACCCGGCAAATTTTGATAGAATGCTTGGCCATTATTGGCCAAGACGTGGCAAACACCAGTAAAACAAAACGGCTTATGGAAAGGCACATGACAGTCAATAATATCGATGTCCACATTATGAAGTATAGAGCAGGGCTAAATATACCGACGCATGCATGGTCTGCTGAAAATGGAAAGCACAGACGTAATAAGAGGCAGCAATAAGTACAACCGATCAAAGGTGGATGCGTGAGAAAAGCAGGAACACGCTCCAGATTCTAATGCAAAGTTGAACACACTGAGGAAGACAGACAGTAAGATTTTCTGACTCCAGGTAAGAGCTGAACCCGCCACCTCTCAGGGGGCATCTGAGTGAATCTTCTTAGGTCCTACACAAATTATGTCTGTATTGTCAACTCATAATGTAATTAATCATTAACATAAGTTGATATGACCCTACATGTCCGGATATCCCGCATGTCAAATAGCGTCTGCTAGTCTTTCCCAGCGGCCTTAGCTCTGCACACACACACACACACACACACACACACACACACACACACACACACACACACACACAGACACACACACACACATACACACACACACACACACTACACACGCACACACACACACACACACACACACACTGCACACACACACACACACACGCGCGCGCGCGCACACACACTGTTATGGTTCGGCCTTTGTTCCATTTTTCTGTGTTGTTTGAAATGAACGCCATGTCGCTGTTCGGCGGGACCAAGCTGAGCTTTGCACTTTGAGACCAGTTTGAATCGGCTGTTTTTTATTATCAGTGACGCAACAATGATTTGATTGACAGAAGGTGATGGCGCATGCACTGTGAATAACTCTTATCGAAGACGCTGGAATTATGTGAGTTAGTTGACTCCAGGAATGTCTTTATGAGAAGACGTATTTTCGAGCAGCTCCGTGTTGAGATGAAACAAGTTAAAAAGTTAATCCTCCCCCAACCATCTGAAAGGTTGTATTAAGAACAGTGTCCTCTACGAATGAAGGTCCAGCTTGCCGGATTAT
>JAWQFJ010032255.1:7500-22500 GCA_034096865.1 Theodoxus fluviatilis | reverse complement strand
GCTATTTTGCCTCGCGCTCCTAGTGTCCCTTCTCCAACTCTTGCCCTTATCATCTTCCTCCTCCTCTTCCTCCTGCTCTTTTTCTTCTGTCCCTCTTGGTCGTGCTCCATGACTTTTCCCTTCTTCTGACGTGGCCACTTTGGTCACAGGAAGAGAGATCTGTTTTACCGAATGCTAACTTTTTATGTGAAATTCTTTGTTACGACATATCAATGTGGAATTTAAAAAATCAAACAGTTTACTCACCTATTTCGCACATGTAGTGCTCGCTGCTTTGACATGGGGCAAACTTGAAGTCTGTACCACTGGGGGTGAATGTCAGACATCTGTCGCTCAAAGAGCGGCAGCGATTCTCGTTTACCTCTGACCTGTCTCCGGCGAGAAGCGCGTAGCATGCATCCTTGTCGTCGGAGTCTTTGACTCGTCTTAACTCGGATGAAAACTGAAACGAGTCGTCCCAACGATCATGCCTAAGTCGCCATGTTCATCGTGTTTCGACCAGTCATTATATCGGGTACACTGACATTATCTATAAGCGAAGGAAAAAAATAACATCATATTGATATAATATATATATATAGAAATAGAGATACATGCGCGCAGGCAGGCGCACTCGCGCGCGCGCGCGGGCACATACGCAAACACTCACGCACACACATACACACGCATTCACGCACACATGAGTGCCCGAACACACAAACATACACTACATGACATGGAGTCCTGTTGAAAACAACGCGATGGTAAGGGGGTGGGGGGTGGGGGAGGGGCGACGGGGAGAGGGGGGTGTTGTGCGTTTATTGTTTAATGATGCAATAATTCAAGTAAACGCATATTTCATGTACATAAGATAGCTTCATCTCATCCAATGACCGCAAGCAGCAAGACTCGCATTATAATCGCTGCTGCTGCTGCTGCTGCTGCTGCTGCTGTTACTATTGCCTCCGTTATTGCGTGTTTACATTGCTGCTGCTTTTGATTTCTGGTGCTGGTGCCAACATTGGTGCAGTCCTGCATTTGCTTTGCGGAGTTGTCACTGCATTTGTGAAGAGGTTGCCCGTGCACGCAGATAGGAGTCGTCTTTCTCAGTCAGTTTCCCCAAAAGAGTTGAGGTTAGGGTAACTTGGCCACACACACACATAATCCCCCTTTCCTATTCTTATCTATTAGAATTACGTTCTAGGGGGGCCCGATTTGAACTGCGCACGTGTGTGTGTGTGTGTGTGTGTGTGTGTGTGTGTGTGTGTGTGTGTGTGTCTGTCTGTGTGTGTGTGTGTGTGTGTGTGTGTGTGTGTGTGTTTGAAGGAATGTCCTACACACAATATATTCAAGTGAACATAAATAACAATTTCCGCTGAAAACACTTTTTACAAAGATAGTTCTCATAGGGGAGATGGAACAGCACGCTGTTTGTTGCTTAGCTTTGAACAGTCCCCCACCTACCCCTCCTCTCTCTCTCTCTCTCTCTCTCTCTCTCTCTCTCTCTCTCTCTCCAAACTACGATTAACAAATGGTATTGGGTCGACAGGAGAAAACAATTGAGTCGGTCGGGTTACCGTAACCACATCTTTTTTAAATTTAATTTAGGCCTTATCCTAAATGTTCATGTCTTCCTTCCCGTTAGTTGGAGGATGGGACGTGAATGCTTTCTGAACACTGGATATTTGTGATCTGCTTTTTCAGACCAGTATCAGCTTCACCTGGACTGTTTCCAGCCTCGGTCGAGAATGGCTGCACAGAACACTGCTTGCCGGCGCTGAGATTTTCATACTACCTGGTCCACGAATCATCCATCTCTATGTTGCTGGACGGAAAGTTCCGAACGTTTCTCTCGCATGCTGATATCATAGTTGGTATTGACGCACCAACTTTATCCAGTATTGGTAGGAAAAAGCCCCCAAACCGCATCTTTTTAATTAACTTTCTCCCTATCCAATGAAATAAACGTGTCCATTTTTGTTATCTATGAGAGCTTCACAATCCTGGTGTGGGCATCGAATAAGACAGGAGAGTTACATATCGTCCACACTGTGCGAAATTATTGGCTTGGCTGAAAGAGTCTTCCAGTGGGTGGGTGGATTAGACTGGACTGAAAGAGAACTTTCAGAACATTCTGGCAATTTTCTCTACATGTTATTGTCCATTCTAGAGGACAGCGTTTTCAGCCGCCTATAACTCACCAACCGTTAGTCCAAATTAAAATTGTTTTCACCCTTGGAGATAGCATGCAAGGCAATCTCCGAATCAGCAACTATCAAAATCGACAGCAGTGGTGATAAGACCCAAAGTGATAGATTTTACATGTTTGAATTGAGAAGTGACATACATCATTCCCCCCATCTTATTAACTGACTATCCAGTGATCCAACCATATCATGAAACTGTGAGGTCATTTGCAACTTCACAAAACTATTGCCTTTGCTCTCCATAGAAGGCACACAAACTCTCTGACATGTTCATTTATGGAGGGCAAGGCAAGAATCTGCTCGACGTAACTACTGCAGATATAAACGCGCACTGCGGGAAACCCTGCGTTGTTTCTACCACACAGTCAACAACCCTGCGTTGTTCCTACTACACAGTCAACAACCCTGCGTTGTTCCTACTACACAGTCAACAACCCTGCGTTGCTTCTACTACACAGCCAACAACCCTGCGTTGCTTCTACTACACAGTCAACAACCCTGCGTTGTTCCTACTACACAGTCAACAACCCTGCGTTGTTCCTACTACACAGTCAACAATTCTGCGTTGTTCCTGCTACACAGCCAACAACCCTGAGTTGTTCCCACTACCCAGAAGGAAAACGTTTTGGACCTCAGGCGTCAATTGAACCCGCAACCACCCGGTGCACGTCAGCGTGCTCTATACACAGAGCTACTGAGATCCTTGATTAAGTCCGTCTACAGTGCCAACTTATTGTTGCTATTGATTTTTACACAATCATTTTCGGCTTTAAGTGTATAGATACTGCGGGTCCTAAAGAGTGTCTGCTAGTTCTCTCTGGTGGTCTTAGGTCTCTCTTTCATCATTCAGTCTCTTCTACGAGTCATGAGAGAAAGGGCCTCATACAGAGCCGAACCCGTCGCAGGGTCACACAGAAAACATTTCGGACCTGAGGCGAGGATCAAACCATCGGCTTTCCGGTGATAGGGAAATAGCATTTTCTATCCGCGACAACAGTTGCACTCCTTAGTATCAGCAATGGAGCTTCGACCTCACATCCACCACGAGGAACCTCCAGTTGACAGATTGAGTGCGATTTCTGCATGGATCTATTTGACGCAGAGCAGCGTGAGTTTTCAAAACTAATTTGATCCCATACTTGAGTAGCTTTGCAAAACTGGTGAACACTGAGTGTATTGTGGTATAGTGAAGAAAAGGAGATTTAAAAAAGGTTATCTTTGAAAGTCGACGAAATGAAATTCGTTTTTCAATAACAGACACAATGAAATGTAATAAGATGTGTAAGTTGAAAGCAACACTGTTACGGTTCGAACATTGTTTTAATTTCTTAGTTGGTTGGGTTGAAGGTGGTGAGTGAGAGTATAGTTTTGGCGGGAACATGCCTTGGCGTCGAAGTGTGAGGCCGGCTTGAACCGGTTCGAAACAATTTTTAATTGGCTGAGGGTAGTTGCGCATGCGCTGTGGGTTAACACGTCAATTCTAGAGTGTGAAATTTTAAGAGTAGTTGACTCGGGGATGCCAGCAAAGACTGACGTGCGCCGAGCAGCTCCGTTTTGAGAGTGGAACAACAAGTTAAACGGTTTTTTTCCAGTCCTCCCCTACTATCTGTCAGTGCCAAAAAAGACAGCGTTTCCCTATTCGAAGATTCATCCCCCACAAGACGCTTGAACAACTTATCGTCTGAAAAGTTTCATCGTTTGTGTTCTTGTGGAATGCTCTAGAAAGTGTGTCAAACCCGCAAAATTACTACCTTTCCTCTTGGCTCGATGGATAGCCTTCAGAGAGAGAGAGAGAGAGAGAGAGAGAGAGAGAGAGAGAGAGAGAGACAGAGAGAGAGGGACAGAGAGAGAGATAGATAGATAGAGAGAGAGACAGAGACAGAGAGAGACACAGAGAGAGATAGAGAGAGAGTGATTGTCCACTCCCTAGTGGATATCGGTTTCAAGGAGAAGTTTCATCGATGGAAGTCGAGAACTGATTGCGCGTGTCTACTAGAACTTGTGAGTACTTTTGCGTTCAACCTTTTATTGCGGGACAATAGAGAAGCCCACTGCCCTTCAGTCGCAGAGTGTAAGCTGACCTGATCGATTGTGTTTCAATTGCATTGAATTTGATTATGCCGCTATTTCGTTCTTATTAAAAGTTATCTTTGATAAAGATTGTGTCATGTCATGTGAATGTGATTACCCCCACTAGTAAAAAACCTAGACACAAAAGCAAAAGAATCAGAGTGAATTGTGTGAGAGAGGAGGGAGGTGATAAACTCTTTAAACAATGTTTCTCACCAGAGATTTAAATCGTCCATCGGAGTCTTTGTCGAGGTTTTTCAATCTTTGGTAGAAGTCTGGTCTTTTTGACGGATTGATGCCACCAATCCAGGATTTCTTGTCAACATTAAACACTGAAACACACACGTTGCTCTTACTTCATGAGATTGAACTAGACAGGCATAAACTTCCGCGCTCTCAAAAATATGTTTCCTGTAACAAAGATAACTCTGTTATTTATGAATGAACACATGCAATTTTATAGTCTCGCTGATTTAACCAGTTTTATTTCCTAAAACTGTGACGCGTATTTGTCTTTATCAGCATAAACTTCACCCGTGTCTTTCTTTGCGTTTTTGGTTCGTCATCCTTGTCATTGTCTTTGGTTAGGTTGTGTCTGTCTCCAAGGTAGTCTATCTGCTTCTTTTTTACCTCATCTGCCTAAAAGGTCATCGTCATCGTTGTTGAAATTGACATAGTCGTTGCCGCTGCCAAGAGAGCGACAGTCCTCCTCCTCCTCCTGCTGCTCCTCCTCCTCCTCCTCCTGCTGCTCCTCCTGCTCCTCCTCCTCCTGCTGCTGCTCCTTCTCCTTCTCCTTCTCCTTCTTCTCCTTCTCCTTCTCCTTCTCCTTCTCCTTCTTCTTCTTCTTCTTCTTCTTCTTCTTCTTCTTCTTCTTCTTCTTTCTCGTTTTCTTTCTCGTTTTCTTCTCCCTCCTCCATCTACTCATACTACTACTACTACTACTACTACTACTACTACCACCACCACCACTGCAACCACCACTACCACCACTACAACCACCACCATCACCACCGCCACAACCATCGCTTTCATGAGGACGACAGGGCGATGTTCTTGGACAGCGCCCACACCGTCCATGCCACGTAATTACCATTAGCACACAGAGTAATTGTTGTTTACCAAGTCGGAGCAAAACGTTTTTCAGGAGGAAGGCTCCAATCAAAGAACCATCCCTGTAGAGGTCTTCAAACGTCAATAGTCGTTGCCCCGCGGTTCTGCACTTCTGAGATGCCCCATAGAAGGTGGACTTCCAAAGGGTCGAGCCAGAAATGCAACGCGGGAAGCCGTCCAGTCTGAGAGTACCAATTTTGCAGGCAGGCGTGGCGGAATTCCCTGCAGCCAAAACAGAGCGCAAGCCGTTACCAATATGGGGAAACCATCAGACGAGAAAAGAGAGAGAGAGAGAGAGAGGGGGGGGGGAGAGAAAGAGAGAGAGAGAGAGAGAGAGAGACAGACAGACAGACAGACAGACAGACAGACAGACAGACAGACAGACAGACAGACAGACAGACAGACAGACAGACAGACAGACAGACAGACAGACAGACAGACAGACATAGACAGAGAGAAACAGATACAGAGAGAGAGACAGAGACAGAGAGAGACAGAGACAGAGAGACAGAGACAGAGAGAGACAGAGACAGAGAGAGGCAGAGAGAGACAGAGAGACAGAGACAGAGAGAGTCAGATAGAGACAGCGAGAGACAGAGAAAGAGAGACACAGAGAGACAAAGAGACAGAGAGAGACAGAGAAAGAAAGAGAGAGAAAGAGAGATACAGAAAGAAAGAGATTCAGAGAGAGAGAAACACACATACACAGAGAGAGAGAGATTGATTGATTGATTGATTATTTGATTGACGTTATTTCTGCCGACGACCCATTGTTGAATACATTATATACATGACTGTGTAAAATAGTTTGCCTTTCTTACGTGAACAAATTATGTGTAAAACGTTTCATGTGTGAACAAGGTATGGACGAATTAGAATTTACATAAAATGGAAGTCTCACAATTAATAAAAGTACATCACAAATATCTTTAGAATTATTTTCAGCATAAATATTCTCATATATGGATCTATACAGTGTTTTGACTTCATGATTCGGTAGATCAGAAATAGGGGGTTGTTAGACATCTCTTTAAATTAATATGTACTTCAGTTTATTTGTAATTTACTTTTAAATAATAAGTTAGTCTTTGTCTGGAATGTGTACTTTTTACCACACCTATTTAATCCTTTTTCCACGCACACGTATACTCGCGCACTGGGTTTTTAAGTAGAGTTTGTATCAGAATAATGTACAGTGTCAGTTAATTCTGCAGCATGTGGCTGATGAGCTACTTCTACCGCCTGGTTGCATAGTTTCAGAGCATAAAAGACTAACATAACTACGTCCCTTGTTTTACACACACCACGGCCATTGACAGTATATCTCAATGTTAGATGGACAGTCATTCGAGTATACTTTGTTATGTACATATTTCTGATTTCGTCTTATTTATATCATTTGAACAGAAAATGCTCTTTATTTTCAGCTTCATGTGGGCAAAATGGACACCTGGTATCACCCTTGGACATGATTGCATCGTTTATTTATACTTAGTTAATTTATTTCCAATCGAAATCTGATATATACATCTCTGAATTTTTTAATAGTTATTTCATTGAGATAATTCTCAACTTTAAGTTTGTCTTTATATGACCTGTAAATCGAGAATCGTTGACTGCTGCCAAGTTTGGCACACCATTCCTAATAGAAGCAGTCTTTGTTTGAGAGATCGTAGGAAGGTTACCCCGCCGGCGGTTCCACCGTTCTGCCTGGTATTTTTTATTTCAGCAACATAAGATAGGCTTGTTTGGGTAACCTGTCTATAGGCATAGCGCTGTCTCAAACAGAATTTGATTGCTTCCATAGTGCTATTTACAGATAGAATATTCCCACTTTTCAATGCATCATGCTATTTGGAGAATTAGCTTTTACGTTAAAACATTTTCGCAAGCGAACATGTGCGTCATTTCCACATTCTCTTGTCTATGTAGACCCCACAGTTCTGCACCATATCATAATGTGGGTTGTATTTGAGCATCAAATAATCTGAAGTAAACCTTCGTGTTCATGCTATGAAGATGCCACATTGTTCTCAGGAATTGCAGCCTTCTACTTGGCCCTTACTGCTTGATTCTGGAGAGCCCCCTTTATGGACAATTTTGTCGTGAATACAAATTCCAGGTATTTGTAAGCATTGACAACTTCGAGCTCCTTCCCATCTAGCTGCCTTGTGCCAAGTGTCCCCCTCGACGAAAAACCATTAGCTTAGGTTTATATGTATTTACAGTAAAACCAAGCGCTTTAGATACGTATTATAGATGAATAATTTGGCACTGAAGTCCTGCTGGTGTGGTCGACAGCAGTACGATGTCATCAGCACATACAAGCAAGAATCATTCTGTCAAACCAGAGACCATCTGCATTCCATGTCTTCCATGCGCCCTCATATACTATGCTACGTTATTGATAAAAAGAAAACAAATTGTCGAGCTCTCGATTTCGCCTTGCTTCACGTCAACGGAGCACTCAAATAATTCGGACATGGTACAGTTCCATCTAACACACGCTTGTACTTCGGCATACATTGCTTTCATCATTTTGATTAGTTTTGAGGACAATTTTGGTTTTATGAGGATGTTCCAGAGACATGCGCAATTCACAGAATCAAGGATTTTTGATAGTCCACAAAAGCTACGTACAATTTAACTCTTACCCCACCATTTACATTTTTGACAGCTATAGCATAGAGTGTAAAAATGCTATCAATCGTAGAGTGATCCGTCCTAAATCCGGCTTGATCTATACAAACCTTTTTCTTATCTTTCGCCCACCTTTGCAGGCGTCTGGTCAAAACAGATGAAAATAGTTTGCTTAGAGTGTTTAGTAATGATATACCTCTGTAGCTCTGAGGGTCAAATTTGTTATTTGATTTCAATCTAGGCACAATAAGTGATGGGCTCCGGCTTTTTGGGAAATACTGTTTTCATACATTTGTTGAACAATTGGGTAAGTAAGAGTGCAAGCTGGTCGCATGCCAGCTTCAGAATGTCTCCGGGTATTTCGTCAATGCTCGCGACTTTTGCAGTACCAGTCCTTCTAATCGCCAGCCTAACTTCTTCTGTTGTTATCTGACGATCAAGCTCCTCTTCCATAATGTCAACCGCGTTTTCAAATTCAGGGAAATCTTTGGGGGATATTTGTATTGGGCGGAGCACATTTTGGAAGTGAAGCTTCCATGTGTCCAAGTCAATATCAGGGCATTTTGTCTTTCTGCATGTAACACGGCGTATCCGTGACCAGAAATTAGAAGATTTCTCTATAATTTTAAACAAGAAACTGGCAAATGGTTCTTTGATATTCCGTTTTCTTGTCTCTAATGAATTTTTAAAATATTCATTCCTAAGTCGAACATATCCATTCCTATCTAATTGGTTTAGAGTTTTCCTGAAAAGACTAAGAGCTTTTTTGCTATTTGCTTAGCTTGTTGACATAAGAGAGAGAGAGAGAGAGAGAGAGAGATAGAGAGAGAGAGATAGAGAGAGAACAACTGAACTACTAAAAAGTTTGTAATGTATATGTATAGGCCACGGGATCATTACACTGGAGCAAAACGCGAATGAAGCATTATCACGTTAAGTTATTTTTAAAAAGTTCGTAAAAAACTGGCAACTAGTTTCAGCAGATGCAACGCGCAGGGGTGAATACAATGAGCTCATTAGAATGTGCATTTTCTGCATACAGCAAGAAAAAAGAGTCCAGTAGGAGTCACCTATCTCTGTCTCTCCCCCCACACCTACCCCACCCCCTAAAGTTCAATTCCAAACTCTTTGGGGGTGGGGGGTGGAATTTTACCTGACACACTCGAGTGTCACATTAAACAAATGTACATAAATGAATCAATCATCTTTTCGAGACTTAATTGGTGCATCAGAGAGCACAAAACCACTACCCATATGAGAAGCACTGCTGATGAAGACACATTGTTTTAGGTTGAATGCAAGTCATCAAAAACAAGGGGAGGCAAGAGGGAGTGGGAATAAAAACGGCGCGACGAGCTAATTGAGGAGAATTATGTGTGTTTTCCTTATTTCAGAAAAGTAAACCCTTTCGGGAATTTCAATCCGGGTGCCTCCAAAAACATGTTTTGTGTGCGGACATATGATCACAAGACATATGCTCACAAGACAGATGCTCACAAGACATATGCTCACAAGACATATGCTCACAAGACAAACGCTCACAAGAAAATGTTCACAAAACATATGTTCACAAAACATATGCTCACAAGACATATGCTCACAAGACATATGCTCACAAGACATATGCTCACAAGACATATGCTCACAAGACATATGCTTACAAGACATATGCTTACAAGACATATGCTTACAAGACATTATGCTCACAAGACATATGCTCACAAGACATATGCTCACAAGACATATGCTCACAAGACATATGCTCACAAGACAAACGCTCACAAGAAAATGTTCACAAAACATATGTTCACAAAACATATTCTCACAAGACATATGCTCACAAGACATATGCTCACAAGACATATGCTCACAAGACATATGCTTACAAGACATTATGCTCACAAGACATGATCACAAGACATAAGATACATGGTCACACTATTTTTTTCACAACACAAATGCTTTCTGATACCATTATTGACAATTCAAACAAATGTTCACAAATGATTCTATCATCATCATCAACATCATCATCATCATCATCATCATCAAAGCACAATGATGTATTCATAGCCCCAACAAATATGTTAATGTGTATTTAGATTTATCATGATATTGCACTGAGTTGCATAATGCAAAAGCACAACATGTTTTAGTACACTCTTAAATGAAAGTGGATGATATCCATATTGATTGTTACAGTGTACATTAATGTGCGTATTTGTCCACATTGTCATTAGTGGTGTGAACATATGTCGTGTGAACATTTGACCTGTGAACACGTGTCATGTGAGCAATTGACCTGTGAGCATTTATCTTTTGAACACTTGTCTCGTGACCATTTGACCTGAAACTTTGACCTGTGAGCATTTATCTTTTGAACACTTGTCTCGTGACCATTTGACCTGAAAATTTAACCTATGAGCATTTATCTTGTGAGCACTTGTCGTGTAAGCATTTGACCTTTGAGCATTTTACCTTGAGAACTTGTCTTGTGAGCATATAACCTGTGAGCATTTATATTGTGAGCACTTGTCAGCATAATCATAAAGCGTTCCTACAGCTAAGTAATTTGTGATTATACTATTTTCTTTTTTTGTAATTAGTGCTGAAAAATACAAATTCCTTCTTAAACTGCAACGCTAAAAGTATCTGTAACGGTGCCTCTGAACACACAAGAATGCACTGAGCCACTCGCAATAAATCGTGTGTGACTCCTGCCTTCCATCCTCATCCACAGCCACATCACAACATCCTTACCCTGACTGCGGACTCGGCCGATGATGACAAAGAGTGCCAGGAGGAGGGGAAGGGTCACGAGATGACCCATGATGTCAGCTGTTGAGCAGAGCTGGGACTGGGTCCTGTGTGTTTTTCCAGACCAGGCCTCCCAGTATCGCACGTTGTGTGTGCTTTTATAGGAGCTAGGCGCATGCCTGCTTATCACCACCACCCACCCACCCTCCTCCTTTCATCCATTCCCCCGACCATCCATCACTTGAGCTCAGACTCTATTCCCACCCACCCACCTATCGACCCCAACCCCCATCCCATCCCCATCCCACCTCCCTTCCAACTGGTAGTCAGTAGACTGGCTCAGGCTGGAAAAATGTTCTTCCACCTGGAGATATGCTGATGCTAAAGCCAGAGATCAGTTCAACTAAAATAAATTGTTTATTCTTTACATAAATTTGTGTTGTCGCAAATATCTAAACTTTGAGTCGCAATCATCAGAAAACAGGAAAAGACAATAACATTTTTATCAAACTCCTCTTGTTACAGATGTAACTGGTGGAATTGCGTCAACAGTTCTCTGTATGCTTGAAATGTCAAAACAACTAATTGCTTGACTTTGAAGATGTATTGGTAAAGCTGTTGCTGTTGTTGTGGTTGTTACTCTTGTAATTGCTGCTGCTGGTAGTGGTGGTGGGAGTGCTGCTGCTGCTGGTGTTGGTGCTGGTGTTGATGCTGGTGGTAGTAGTACTGTTATTGAAGCTATTGCTCCTGCTGAGGATGATGACACGGATGCTCATATTAATCTGCTGCTATTCATGCGTGTGTCTCTGTCCTTTCTGTCCACTGTATTTCTGAGCTCATCTCTTTCGTTATCATTGCCACAGTTTCTGCTTTTGTTGCAAGTCTTCACTGGTGTACGGTCACAGCGCTGTTCAGAGAGAAGATTACTTATCAGGCAGTATTGCTCGCATCTGTGTTACATTAAACCTTCCTCTGATTTTTCGTTTTCTCCTGGATGTGTAATGTGTTAAAAAGATTGCTTCTGCATCTATTTCACAAGGAAATTTTGAAGAGGATTTTGAATTATCCGAATGGGAAGGTTGTACCTAAAGGAAGATATGATTTGATTTACAAAGCACTTTATTGGATGCTGTTTGTCAGTAAAACCTACACACGCTCGGTGAGCGATTACTATTGAGTCATGTCTCATAGCAAGCACCGAGTCAACCAGAAAGAAATATGTCGACTGTCTGTTTAACGTCTTTTGATTCCAGCGCCTTTTGATACTGAAGTATGGATCGTCTCTTCAGTTGACAAAGATGAACGCAGAGGCTGCCAGTAAATCTGTAAAATCGACTTTCATGCTCACGCAGGTCCTTCGATCTCTCGTCGTGGTTTTGACAGATGCCTACATGTACACGAGCATCAAAATGTTCCTCGGTGCATTCCCCCAGGTATGATTTTTCAGGAAAAGGTATCTCGGAGGTGAATGTCTAAGCAGGTTTGTCCGATAGAAATACTTGGTCATTGTCAGTATTATCTTGTTTTAGATTTGCCTTCAGCAACTGGTGTGTGTGTGTGTGTGTGTGTGTGTCTGTGTGTGTGTGTGCCTGTGTGTGTGTCTGTGTGTGTGTGTGTGTGTGTGTGTGTGTGTGTGTGTGTGTGTGTGTGTGAGGGAGAGAGAGAGAGATAGAGAGAGAGAAAGAAAAAAAAACTAAACTGTACTAGTTTATTGCCAGGCCAACAGCACATACAAGCTTGTGGTTTAGCACACACATGTACAAAAGAAAAGTAAAAAAGAGAAATGATAAACCCCGAAGAACAAGCGTTGACAAAGTACATGTGCATATATCTAATATGGTCCTATCGGGCTGATTGTACGTTATTTAGCTGCAAAATAAAGTACATGAAAGCTCATTCGATGGACATGATATCAACAGACGAGTCAGAACTGAAATTGGCACTTAACACCCGCGTCATCTTCTCTCGTAGTTCAAAAGCAAAGTAAATGCACATAGCAACATTTCTTGCGATATACATTGCACTCTTTTACTAGAATACTACACGCACACAGAGAGAGAGAGAGAGAGAGAGAGAGAGAGAGAGAGAGAGAGAGAGGGACGGGCGGGCGAGCGGGCGGGTGGACGCACGGACGGACGGACGGACGGACGGACGGACAGACGGACGGAAGGACGGACGGACAGACAGAGAGACAGAGACATAAATCATACTTAATAATAATTCCTCCTCCTCCTCGTCTTCCTCCTCCTCCTCCGCCTCCTCCTCCTCCTCCTCCTCCTCCTCCTCCTCCTCCTCCTCCTCCTCCTCCTCCTCCTCCTCCTCCTCCTCCTCCTCCTCCTCCTCCTCCTCCTCCACCGCCTCCTCCTCCTCCTCCTCCTCCTCCTCCTGCTTTTTCTCGTCATGATTCTCCTTCTCCTCCTCCTCCTCCTCCTCTTGCTTTTCCTCTTCCTGATTCTCCTCCTGCTTTTCCTTTTCCTGCTTCACCTCCTGCTTTTCCTCTTCCTGATTCTCTTCCTGCTCCTCCTCCATTTTTTATTTTATTTCTCCCACCGACCCACCCCTTTTACCCTTCTCCACGTCTTCCTAATACTCCTTATCTTCTTCCTCTTTCTCTTTTTCTCTATGACTGTTATTAATTGTTTTCGGTCAACCTTAGAAGGAAACACAGCAGGAATCTGTAAAATAATACGACGTCAATACTTGACTTGACTTGACTTGACTTGACTTTTACGACGTTTGAGGCCTTTTGTGAGGCCTGTTCGACGTTCCATGTGATAAACTAACTTTGCTGCAATGCGTGGCGGGCTAACTACTAGATCTATTGCATATTTTGGCATTCTGGTGTGTAGAGGGTGGGGAGATCTTTCCAGTGTTCGTCCAACCATCTCCAGCGACAGACAGGCAGGCTGGAATTTAGTTTAGGGTTTCTTAGTCTTACTCCTCCACTAATTTCAAGCAAGGTGGAATGTTCTTTTTCTATTGTGATGGGGTGCAGCCACAGCCACCTCCGCAGAAAATGCCACGGGGAAAAGTAAACAAAGTGTCTGAACGTGTACAACCCTCCCAATAAGGACGTGAAATCGACTTCTGATAAGCAATTGACGTGTCCCATAAAATACATTGAGCATTTGAAATGGGGTTGAACGAATGAAAGTGCAGTCAGAGAGAGCAACAGTGCATATTTTATGAGGCTCGTCATAAAAGTACATTACAGCCTTGACGTCAATGATGGTACCCTGAAACGACGATGCGTTTTGAACTTCCTAGTACATTTTCAAGACGTGGAAGATAATCTCGAGTCGTTATCAACGTGCCACTTTTTTAAATGAAAAAGAAAAGATTCTGACCTAAAAACGTCGCATTATCCAAAGATGTTATGTGGTGCAACATCCCAAGAGTGATCGTTGCATTTAAATCAAATTCCTTGTGATGAACACTGGAAAAATTGAAGCACAAATTTGCGCATCCAAACTTGACAGCGTCGAAGCAATGCATTTAGTTACATTTTTCGTATCCCCATGATATCTTCTCTTTTCGATTGCATACGAACTGATATAAACGAGCAAAACTGGAGAGAAAAAATGGTGAGTCAATTACGTGGTTTACTCTACCCTGCACAATGATGCAAAGGTTAGAATTATGCGGAATATTGTAGAAACTTTGGAACTGTTTGAGAGCTTGCTTGATAGTCTGTTATCTCGTTCGATTTTATTTAATATGTTTTGGTTAATGGTACCGCGCACTGCTCTATTTAAATTCATTCCATTTCGGTTTCTTTTATTACATTGCACTCGTTTCAATTCGATTCACTTTGATATTCAAGAACGTGCGCGTAACTCTAATTCCTTTGTTCACTCAAAACATACTTGTTTCATGTAAAGTCCAATGTACACGTCATCTAAGGTAGGGGGTCTCGTGGCCGATCTCAAAACCGCCTTCATCATCATCATCATCATCATCATCATCATCATCGTCGTCGTCGTCGTCGTCGTCGCCATCATTATCATCATCGTTGTGGTGATGGTGATGGTGGTGGTGATGGTGGTGGTGATGGTGGTGGTGGTGGTGGTGATGGTGGTAGTGATGGTGGTGGTGGTGGTGGTGGTGGTGGTGGTGGTGGTGGTGGTGTCACCAAACCCAGTAACAAACCCTAAGAAACATATCGACACTGTAGATTATGACCGAGATACTTTTGTTATTTAAATATCATAGATGTGGTGGTGGTGGTGGTGGTGGT
>JAWQFJ010032255.1:0-2500 GCA_034096865.1 Theodoxus fluviatilis | reverse complement strand
GGACTTCAGAGTTTGCAAGGATGCTGTTGCTGTGGCAGGCGCACGTTTAATGCACGGTATGTCCATCGACAACTTTCATTTTACTGCTTAACGTTTTCCTCCTAAATTTTATTCTTTAGCATACACAACCCGAGGTAAAGTTTTTTGGTCGTTTGTTGAAATATAGACATTTAAAAAGGAAAATTAAAATGTGCCCACGTCTTTTCACTAAAAAAGTTTTTGCCGAGCGTAAGAGGTAAAGACTATGTACAGGCATGGAAGATGAGAAAATGGACATGATGTGCTTTTCCTGATCGTATGTTTGAGGTTCTTGAACATGTCTTGCTCCCGTCACCCATCCGATTTCTGTTTATGTCAATTTTGCTGATCTCCAGTGTAAGTACACTATCTGACCTCCTGTGCCAGATAACATTTTTTCGTCGGACACTTCCCTTTCAATCTTACCTTATATCGCATTCCACATGGCTCCATTGTAACTTGTCTTCATTTTGACAGACGGCCAAAAACTTTACTTCGCACTGTGTGTTTGATGAAGAAGTACGCCTGTTTAGTGGTCATTTTGTTTTAGATACGGGGTTTTAATAAAGTTGCCAATGTCTGTTTATTCTGTACATCTTTCAAAGACCGATCGCAACTATTTACCGGGCTTCATGATTTGATCTGGAAGCTTATGTTGCGTCAAGGCTATGAAGCGCTTTGAATTCTGAAGTCCAGTCATCAGTATTACCAAGTCTTTTGCCAACATATTGCAAAGATGTTTCTCTTAGTTTCCGTCTCCATTTATATCCACGTTTTATAGTCGCAGATTTGTTGGGGGTTATCTACAATTATTTCAACAGAAGCGATACTATTATCTCGGGCTTTACTTGCATTCTCTTGAATGCTTCTAAAGTGGCATCTAACTAGGGTGTTTAGAGGCCTGATTCCATGGTTTCAAAGTCGTCATTTACAATGTCCTAGTTACAAGTTTCACTTTTGTGGTAGAGGCTGAATATGTCCAACACATATTAACAGAAACGACGATCAGCGGCATGAGTTCACTCCGCTGATATTAGTTTATCGTAGGCTGATGTATTTCCTGAACATTGCCACATATGAGTACCCCGCTACACACACCCATTACCAAACTCTTCTAAATTTATTTTCTCAATAACAACATATCACCCACCTTTCTGGTATAAATTGTAATGGAAAACCTTGTAATTGTATGTGAAAATGATAGTTATGAAAATGTTGGAACGTCAGTCAATGTTACTTTCCAGCGTTGTTCAAAAGGTCAACTTTCGCTTGCATTATTGCTTTTAATCTACATATCTACATTGATATATCGATACATGACAAAATAGCGCATTGTTTTATCATGTTTGTGGGTGTCATTCCTCCTTAACACTGAGCTAAAAAGGTAAAGCAGAGGCGATGGACACGGGATATTTAAAGAGCCACTGGGCAAAACCAAGGATGACATTTCTCACATTTAACATGGCGTTCTGTTTAGATGCAGCCACTGGCCCTTAAAACCCATTTATTCATGACCGCTGCTCTCCGTAGGCAAATGGCATTCATGCTCTCTCAAGATTCAGACTAACTGCTGTCTTTCACAGGAAAACACCCCCATCCCATCCACTCCCTCCTGTGCTTTAGGTTTAAGAGTAGATCATTTGAGTCTTTCTCTGTGAGTCGAAAGGATTAGAGAGTCTTGAGTCGCTCGGATTCCAGCCAATACCAGTAATTTGAGTAATTATTGGCCTTACATATCCCGCAAAGACCGTTGGGCGGTAAAGCCTCATTCATCGATCCTTTCATCCATCCATCCATCATCTCTCCAACATACCACCATCCTATCCCTCAATCCATCCGTCATCTCTCCAACATACCACCATCCTATCCCTCAATCCATCCGTCATCTCTCCAACATACCGCCATCCTATCCCTCAATCCATCCGTCATCTCTCCAACATACCGCCATCCTATCCCGCAATCCATCCGTCATCTCTCCAACATACCACCATCCTATCCCTCAATCCATCCATCATTTCTTCAACATACCGCCATCCCATCCATCAATCCATCATCATCTCTCCAACATACCACCATCACATCCCTCAATCCATCCATCATCTCTCCATCATACCACCATTCTATCCCTCAATCCATCCGTCATCTCTCCAACATACCATTATCCTATCCCTCAATCCATCCATCATCTCTCCAACATACCGCCATCCTATCCCTCAATCCATCCATCATCTCTCCAACATACCACCATCCTATCCCTCAATCCATCCGTCGGTCCATTCATCCATCCGTCGGTCCATCCTTCGGTCCATCCACCCATCCGTCGGTTCGGCCCAGGCCCTACCCTTCCGCGCAGACACCCAGTAAACAGGCCTCCGCACCGCCTATGGTGGACAAATCCGCCAGCCATCCAGCCGTCCGTCGTGCCGGTCCTGTCAGTCCTTCCACCGCTAAGGCACCAACACAAATACCATCAGAAAATAAA
>JAWQFJ010032252.1:35000-39063 GCA_034096865.1 Theodoxus fluviatilis | reverse complement strand
TGTATCTTTTCTTCGGAGCGCCCACTCCTCGGTGGCCAGAAGACTGTTCACCGTAAAGCTGGATCTTGGGGAGACGATGGTCCTTCATTCTGGATACATAACCTGTCCAACCCAGTTGTGCGCTCAGCAGCAAGGCCTCAAAGTTGTCGATCTCGGCCCGATCAATTACTATGTTGTTGGTGACAAAGTCGCTCCAGTGGATTGCGAGGATGGAACGAAGGCAGCGCTGATGGAAGCGTTCATCAGATGGTACTCGTCCTGCTCACCTATCTTTGGTCTTGAAGACTATCTTTGTAGTATTGATATACAAAAGTACATAAATGTTCTTATAAGATTAGATTTGCGTACATGATCTGGCCTTTAAACAGAATATTCAGAGGTGCACCTAAAATATAATATCCTTTTTGCATGGGAAAAGATGACGAAGAGCATAATATGTCAGTGTTCTGTAACGCCTATGCTCTGTTGAGACAAAAATATTACAGACAGCATACTTACAAAACAGAGAACGCTAAATGCTGCAAGCACTGGATGAATGATATTGACAATACAAAACAAAAGCGGAAGCCATATTTGTTTACAGCACCTTCCAGTTAAGAAAAAAACAGTTAGCAATGCAGTAATTAATTATTCTTGTTTTCATTGCAATCGATATATGTGTAACAACGTGAGTGGATATGATGTGGAACACATTTCTCATACTTCGTAATTGATCCTGAAGTTTAACTTCACCCACTATTCATTAATTTCCACTAGTATGTAGTGAGTATTTTCTTGTGATATATTTGTTAACTCACGGGTTTGGAATACTCAGGTTTAAGAATGTATACATCTTCTTACACTAATGAATGCAAAGTGCGATTTCAAACGACAAAGGAAAAAGTGAACACAGACTACATGTACATGAATGGTGCTAAAACAGTGACCGGATGAAAGCGGTCATTGTTTGAATTTGCATTGGGCCGACGGACTTCGCAATAAAGTTCAGTCCAGTCCAGTCCAGTCCAGTCCAGTTCAGTAGAGTTTAGTTCAGTCCGATTCTCTCTCTCTCTCTCTCTCTCTCTCTCTCTCTCTCTCTCTCTCTCTCTCTCTCTCTCTCTCTCTCTCTCTCTCTCTCTTCTCTCTTGCGCTCTCTCTCTCTCTCTCTCTCTCTCTCTCTCTCTCTCTCTCTCTCTCTCTCTCTCTCTCTCTCTCTCTCTCTCTCTCTCTCTCTCCCCCCCCTCTCTCTCCTTCAGCAAGTGTGTGCAGCTGTTGCCCAACCTAACCAGAAAAATATGTAAACGAGTATATAGCCAGATGGTCCCAGTGAACAAAGTGCACACCACATGGCACAGCTCGTGAAACCCTGCAAAAGCTACACAGCTCTTTCAGACCTAGAATCAATGGGTGCATTTGTTTGCTGTCGAATCTCGAGAGAATCTCGAGGGCTAGGCGTTGCCTACGTTTCTCGCTCATTAGTCGTAGGTGCGTCCCGCTCGCCCTCGACTAGCCATCGAGGTGAGCCACTTGCCTAACAAACGCGCCGAATGCACAGTGTTTTCCGGTGGCTCCATCCACCGTGTATCAGGTGAGGTCAAGACTCGAAAAACACGTGCATGCGCTCTCGTGTTTATGGGGGACATCAGCACATCAGAAGTGTTGCTACAGTTGGAGAGGACGAGAGACACATCAGCTCTTGCTTTCGCTTGGTGCGATGCATGCGCGCTGCCTGTGAGATCGTGGAAAGTTCTCGGTTTACAAGCATGTGACGTACTGCTCTGATTGGTTTGCGTGGACCGTCCATCCACAAACACGCTTGAGGCAATGCAGGTATTGTAGTAGCCATCTTTGCTTCCACTGTAATCTGTCGTCGCAAGTTATGCCAGTATTGCAACCGTGCTACGATCATAAGCTTGTTCTACTGACCCTCGACTGTGACATACTTATTCCATGTTAGAGTGTAGACACCTGAGTAGAGAAAAGTTACGTCTCTTGACCCCCGGTAAACACGACTTTTTTCCCTTCCCCCTGCGATGTTGTGTTAACCGGAGTGCGCTGTAGCTGCATTCTTGTTATTGTGAAGGTAGCACTTTTGTTTTTCGATTTCTGTTGCTTAACGTTGTAACCCTCCTTTGTCTATGGGACAGTGGCCTTGACAGTTAAGTTTCAAATGCTCAACCCCTCCCCCCTTCTCTGTCTGTCTCTCTTTCTGTCTCTCTCTCTCTCTCTCTCTCTCTCTCTCTCTCTCTCTCTCTCCTCTCTCCTCTCTCTCTCTCGCTCTCTCTCTCTCTCTTCTCACCCTCTCTCTCTTCTCACTCTCTCTCTCTCTCTCGCTATCTCTCTCTCTCTCTCTCCTCACCCTATCTCTCTCTTTTTCTCTCTCCCTCATTCTCTCTCATTCTCTCTCTCTCTCTCTCTCTCTCTCTCGATCTCTCTTTCCGCCATCTCCTCTCTCTCGTTTGTTCGTTCTCATTCTCTCTCCCGTTTGTTTCCTCTCTCTCACTCTCTCTCTCTCTCTCTCTCTCTCTCTCTCTCTCTCTCTCTCTCTCTCTCTCTCTCTCTCTCTCTCTCTCTCTCTCTCTCTCTCTCTCTCTCTCTCTCGCGCGCGCGCGCGCTCGCTCGCTCGCTCACTCACTCCCCGCGGCCATGCCATTAACCACGTGGTCAAGCTTGACAAGGTCGTGCAGAAAAGTGTCAAGCTGGACGCAGTTTACTGGAGTGCGGCAGGCGACCACATTTTCGTGCACTTCTGCCTGAAAAGCTTTGCCAACTCACCTGGCCTCGCCTGCTTTCCATAAAATATGCAAATCTGAAAGGTCAGGCCATCGCCTGGAAAAAATGAGCCGCCATCCTTCACCTTGGAGTACGCTATAATTATCTTCTGTAGAACTGTGACGAAAAGTATGGATGAAGCTGCCTGCTGCTGGAGCTAGTGCGGAGCTTAGGCGCTGTTTATGTTCGGTAAGTAGCCTATGGTCAGTGTCAACGTTGCCATGCTGTGTTTGTGTGCGTCTCATGGAGAACCCGGCGCTGCTAGTCTTACACTCACAGAGAAATCTGCTCTGCCTGAGTCAAAGGACTGCAAAGGTGTTTTCCTGGCAACGGCAGGGATCACTGTTCGTGTCGCTCTACCTCAGGGGCGGACGAGGGGGGGTTTCTGGGGTTTCCGGACCCCCCCCCCAAGAGCAAAAACAATGTTTTACTTTGAGTGTCAATTATGGGGTATTCTTCAGTAACAAAATCTGCTGCCTGAAACTGGCAATGATCATCATCAGAATGCACCTGTTGCGGAAGAATGTGAAGGGATAGAATCGTGTAAGATTGTTTGCGCTTGCGGTGGTGGTTTGTTCAGGTAGATAAAGAATTGTGTAGGATTGCTTTGTGTTTGTGGATAGATTATTCATGTAGCAACGAATGCGTATTGTTTAACGTGTTGTGCTGTGGAAGACGAACGCATTCACCTCTCTTTGTTCTGCCCTGAACAAAGGCAGGTAGGCATCTCCTTTGAAAGGGAGGGGGGTATACGCGACCTTTGATCTTTGTTTGTGGGGAAGGGGATGGAGGCTTTAAAGTGTAATTTCCTATTGCAATAAGAGTCTGTCCTCCTGATTGGTTCTTGGGGCGGAAAAGGAAGAGGTCGCCGGGAAGATTAGCCCGTCACCCACGTGTCACTAGACATACAATGTACATGTGACTAAACAGTAGTGAGAGCGCAAATGTCAGAGGTGTAGGAGCGTAGAAGTATACTCGCCGTCACTGTATGCCATGTCCAGTTCGGAATAAACACTCTGAAAGGAACAATCGCCTGTGTCCAACTTCCTACCATTCCTGACGCAAGCGAGGACGGGCCGCAAGCAGACCACCGAGCAGTGACACTGGAGTCGGGAGGCACTGGAGAGGTCAGTGGTCATTATTGTTTTCGTAACACACCAGAGTGCACCATTTTGCAGCCTGGTTTTCAAAATTGTGCGGGGAGCATGCCCCCGGACCCCCCCCCCCCCCTCCTAAAAGAAAAGTTTGGAACACCCCCCCCCCCCCTCAAAGACAAAAAGAACTGATCCGTCCCTGTACCTTGATGGCGAAC
>JAWQFJ010032252.1:22500-30000 GCA_034096865.1 Theodoxus fluviatilis | reverse complement strand
ATAGAATTTGAAGTTGGACCAGTCAGAAGTGAAGCAATTTTCTCCAACGTTACCTTTCATTTCAGTCTTTATTCAAAATGTTGCAATTCCAAGATTTTTTTAATACAAACAAATTGTTGATACCATTTCAAAGCTCACTCTCTCAGCTTTAAGATGAATTAATAAATGCAACAACAACAACAACAACAACAACAACAACAACCAATCCTGAATTGTGGCCTGTTGTGTAGTGTTCACATTTATTTATCCTATTTCCATTTGATTGGTTGTTCATTTATACAAAATGTTGCAAATTTATTCTCTGTTGTGTGTGCACTTTATGTAAAACAAGCAAGCAAACAAACAAAAAGCCGACAAAGATAAATATTTCAAGTCTTAAAACCACCCTCAAATTGAATCCCAGACAAAACAATACGTTAGCTAACAAGTAGCAGAAACTTTATTATGGAATGTCTCTTTACATTATTACATAACTATGAATAATTAATGTACCATACATTTCGCTTATCAAGTTTTTACGTAGGCCTACAAATGTGAATCTTTCTATTAGAAGATCACGACTTGCTGGAATGGAAGAAACACAGAAGACTAGCTCTTGTAAAGTGTTAAAAAAAAGAGTGAATTGTTGCGGACGGTTGTTCAAAGATTCATCATGCAACAAAAAAGGTCTGGCACATTTATGGCTTAGCTGTGCTCCTGCTGAGCGAGGGCTTTCTGTGAACCCGAGCCAGTAGTGACTCTGGGACAGTTCGCAATGAAAGCGTAATAGACGTGACCCTTTGCATTACAGCAAGGCGCCAAAATGAGTTCGTTCTGATATTATTTATTTCTCCACTTTTTACAAAAATCATTCAGATGTCAAAACTTGTTTCCATTTCAACACAAACATTTTATTTTATCGAATAAACGCTTGTTTATTGCCTCAACAAGAGTATGTTAACAGTTTTCTGCGAAATAGTCTTAGAACTACTTTAACGGCGTATGTCAGGGAGCAGATCGGCTATCCCACAAGCCTCTCGTGTGACCTCCATTTGCATATTTCGGACGAAAACCTTCCATCACGTGATGTCAACTGGGCTAGAGATAGTTTCGCCAGTAGGGCAAGTCTCTAGTGAACTAGAATGAGTCTCTAGTGAACTAGAATGAGTCTCTAGTGAACTAGAATGAGTCTCTAGTGAACTGGAATGGAGCGAGGGCTGCTCGAGGCCAGTGACCTGCTTGCCAGTCGCAGGGGCCTCTTTCCTCCTGTAGATGCGTCCTGTTCGCCTGGTAACGCCTCACCAGACAGTGTACAGAATGGCTGAAAGTCAGTGATTCAGGAGTGTGGGGAAAGCTGGAGAAAGGGCTGTTTTATGTAAGTGGTTTGGCCACCAGGTTATCACTGCGCGTGGGTTGGGCCCTGGACCTTCCAGGCTGGTTTGAACGCACGGTCAAGTTCTGATGATCTGGATCGGTATACAGGAGACCCCGACTGCGGTGAAGTCGGCCCGATGCTATCTGTCGGTACGAAAAGGAAGGATTAAAAAACAATATTTATTCAAGGACTAGGAATTTACATGTCAGAAATACAGACACAGATTTGAGGGTGTGGGTTGTAGGGGAAGCTTCAGGAGGGGGAGGTATGAAGGGGAAGGGAAGGAGGGGTTGTAGAAGAAGAGTCTTTTAACCATAGACATCCTGGTATTTACAGTGTAAGGAAGGGTGACCATCTATTCAAGTGTGTATCTAATTTGTCATTTCGGAATGCTATTCTTTCTTTCTTTCACATCTTTTGTGGCTTGTAGGACTTTCCTACATGCATCTATACTAACTTTGTAGTCGAAGCACTTAGCAATAAAAATATATTGTTTGGCACCGAATATGATGAGATTGTCTATGTCGTTGGACATAGAAAAGAAAAGAAACTGTCTTTCTGTTAATATTAATCAAAAGAGTGTGACCTTGGAGATACAATTGTAAACCAGTCCATAATGACTGAATCACTTCATATTTCCAAAACACATGTTTCAACGTTTCTGGATTGTAAATGGGAGGATTTTTGAGTATGCAGGAACCATAGACCCGGCGCTACGGAAGCGATAACTTTATGTGCGCTTGCATCCTCCGATATCTCAGTATCGGTCCGTTTTTAACAAATATATTTTCTTGCGAACATCGTTCTAAACTTTTGATGAGCTCGAGAGCTACCTCGTCATAGAAATGTATTCAAACAATTTGTTTGTTTGCCTCTCACTTCTGTTGAAATCCCCACATGCGTTGGGGGTAAGAATGGACCCCTCTGTGTGTTTGAGGTAAGAATGGACCCCTCTGTGTGTTGGGGGTAAGAATGGACCCCTCTGTGTGTTGGGGGTAAGAATGGACCCCTCTGTGTGTTTGAGGTAAGAATGGACTTATCTGTGTGTTGGGGGTAAGAATGGACCCCTCTATGTGTTGGAGGTAAGAATGGACCCCTCTGTGTGTTGGGGGTAAGAATGGACCCCTCTGTGTGTTGGGGGTAAGAATGGACCCCTCTGTGTGTTGGGGGTAAGAATGGACCCCTCTGTGTGTTGGGGGTAAGAATGGACCCCTCTATGTGTTGGAGGTAAGAATGGACCCCTCTATGTGTTGGGGATAAAAATGGACCCCTCTGTGTGTTGGGGATAAGAATGGACCCCTCTATGTGTTGGGGGTAAGAATGGACCCCTCTATGTGTTGGAGGTAAGAATGGACCCCTCTATGTGTTGGGGGTAAGAATGGACCCCTCTGTGTGTTGGGGGTAAGAATGGACCCCTCTATGTGTTGGAGGTAAGAATGGACCCCTCTGTGTGTTGGGGGTAAGAATGGACCCCTCTGTGTGTTGGGAGTAAGAATGGACCCCTCTATGTGTTGGGGGTAAGAATGGACCCCTCTGTGTGTTGGGAGTAAGAATGGACCCCTCTGTGTGTTGGGGATAAGAATGGACCCCTCTATGTGTTGGGGGTAATGAATGGACTCCTCTGTGTGTTGGGGGTAAGAATGGACCCCTCTGTGTGTTGGGGGTAAGAATGGACCCCTCTATGTGTTGGGGGTAAGAATAGACCCCTATGTGTGTTGGGGGTAAGAATAGACCCCTCTGTGTGTTGGGGGTAAGAATGGACCCCTCTGTGTGTTGGGAGTAAGAATGGACCCCTCTGTGTGTTGGGGGTAAGAATGGACCCCTCTGTGTGTTGGGGTAAGAATAGACCCCTCTGTGTGTTGGGGGTAAGAATAGACCCCTCTGTGTGTTGGGGTAAGAATGGACCCCTCTATGTGTTGGGGGTAAGAATGGACCCCTCTGTGTGTTGGGGGTAAGAATGGACCCCTCTATGTGTTGGGGCAAGAATGGATCCCTCTGTGTGTTTGAGGTAAGAATGGACCCCTCTGTGTGTTGGGGGTAAGAATGGACCCCTCTGTGTGTTGGGGGTAAGAATGGACCCCTCTATGTGTTGGGGCAAGAATGGATCCCTCTGTGTGTTTGAGGTAAGAATGGACCCCTCTGTGTGTTGGGGGTAAGAATGGACCCCTCTGTGTGTTGGGGGTAAGAATGGACCCCTCTATGTGTTGGGGCAAGAATGGATCCCTCTGTGTGTTTGAGGTAAGAATGGACCTCTCTGTGTGTTGGGGGTAAGAATGGACCCCTCTGTGTGTTGGGGGTAAGAATGGACCCCTCTATGTGTTGGGGCAAGAATGGATCCCTCTGTGTGTTTGAGGTAAGAATGGACTACTCTGTGTGTTGGAGATAAGAATGGACCCCTCTGTGTGTTTGAGGCAAGAATGGACCCCTCTGTGTGCTGGGGGTAAGAATGAACCCTCTGTGTGTTGGAGGTAAGAATGGACCCCTCTGTGTGTTGGGGGTAAGAATGGACCCCTCTGTGTGTTGGGGGTAAGAATGGACCCCTCTATGTGTTGGGGGTAAGAATGGTCCCCTCTATGTGTTGGGGGTAAGAATGGACCCCTCTGTGTGTTGGGGGTAAGAATGGACCCCTCTGTGTGTTGGGGGTAAGAATGGACCCCTCTGTGTGTTGGGGGTAAGAATGGACTCCTCTGTGTGTTGGGGGTAAGAATAGACCCCTATGTGTGTTGGGGGTAAGAATGGACTCCTCTGTGTGTTGGGGGTAAGAATAGACCCCTATGTGTGTTGGGGGTAAGAATGGACCCCCCTGTGTGTTGGGGGTAAGAATGGACCCCTCTGTGTGTTGGGGGTAAGAATGGACCCCCCTGTGTGTTGGGGGTAAGAATGGACCCCCCTGTGTGTTGGGGGTAAGAATGGACCCCCTGTGTGTTGGGGGTAAGAATGGACCCCTCTGTGTGTTGGGGGTAAGAATGGACCCCTCTGTGTGTTGGGGATAAAAATGGACCCCTCTGTGTGTTGGGGGTAAGAATGGACCCATCTGTGTGTTGGGAGTAAGAATGGACCCCTCTGTGTGTTGGGGGTAAGAATGGACCCCTCTGTGTGTTGGGGGTAAGAATGGACCCCTCTATGTGTTGGGGGTAAGAATGGACCCCTCTGTGTGTTGGGGGTAAGAATGGACCCCTCTGTGTGTTGGGGGTAAGAATGGACCCCTCTGTGTGTTGGGGGTAAGAATGGACCCCTCTGTGTGTTGGGGATAAAAATGGACCCCTCTGTGTGTTGGGGGTAAGAATGGACCCCTCTGTGTGTTGGGGGTAAGAATGGACCCCTCTGTGTGTTGGGGGTAAGAATGGACCCCTCTGTGTGTTGGGGATAAAAATGGACCCCTCTGTGTGTTGGGAGTAAGAATGGACCCCTCTGTGTGTTGGGGGTAAGAATGGACCCCTCTGTGTGTTGGGGGTAAGAATGGACCCCTCTGTGTGTTGGGGTAAGAATGGACCCCTCTGTGTGTTGGGAGTAAGAATGGACCCCTCTGTGTGTTGGGGGTAAGAATGGACCCCTGTGTTTGTTGGGGGTAAGAATGGACCCCTCTGTGTGTTGGAGGTAAGAATGGACCCCTCTGTGTGTTGGGGGTAAGCATGGACCCCTCGTTGTGTTGGAGGTAAGAATGGACCCCTCTGTGTTGGGGGTAAGAATGGACCCCTCTGTGTGTTGGAGGTAAGAATGGACCCCTCTATGTGTTGGGGATAAAAATGGACCCCTCTGTGTGTTGGGGATAAGAATGGACCCCTCTGTGTGTTGGGGGTAAGAATGGACCCCTCTGTGTGTTGGGAGTAAGAATGGACCCCTCTATGTGTTGGAGGTAAGAATGGACCCCTCTGTGTGTTGGGGGTAAGAATGGACCCCTCTGTGTGTTGGGGTTATAATGGACCCCTCTGTGTGTTGGGGGTAAGAATGGACCCCTCTGTGTGTTGGGGGTAAGAATGGACCCCTCTGTGTGTTGGGGGTAAGAATGGACCCCTCTATGTGTTTGGAATAAAAATGGACCCCTCTGTGTGTTGGGGTTATAATGGACCCCTCGGTGTGTTGGGGGTAAAAATGGACCCCTCGGTGTGTTGGGAGTAAGAATGGACCCATCTGTGTGTTTGAGGTAAGAATTGACCCCTCTGTATGTTGGGGCTAAGAATGGATCCCTCTATGTGTTGGGGGTAAGAATGGACCCCTCTGCGTGTTGGGGGTAAGAATGGACCCCTCTGTGTGTTGGGGGTAAGAATGGACCCCTCTGTGTGTTGGGGGTAAGAATGGACCCCTCTGTGTGTTGGGGGTAAGAATGGACCCCCCTGTGTGTTGGGGGTAAGAATGGACCCCTCTGTGTGTTGGGAGTAAGAATGGACCCCTCTGTGTGTTGGGGGTAAGAATGGACCCCTCTGTGTGTTGGGGGTAAGAATGGACCCCTCTATGTGTTGGGGGTAAGAATGGACCCCTCTATGTGTTGGGGGTAAGAATGGACCCCTCTGTGTGTTGGGGGTAAGAAAGGACCCCTCTGTGTGTTGGGGGTAAGAATGGACCCCTCTGTGTGTTGGCGGTAAGAATGGACACACCGCATCTCCCTACGCGATTCGTAAGAGGCGAATGAATAATGACATCGTGACTTGATTTCCGCTTTCTCTGAACTTTTCTATTAATTTTCGTCCTTAGTGGCCTTTCATAGCCTATATTGGCTGATAGGCCGTAAAACTAACTTCCCTCCTTCCTTCGTTCATTCATTCATTCACTCATTCATTCATTCATTCACTCATTCATTCATTCATTCATTCATTCATTCGTTCATTCAGTTTAAGCACACATTAATGGAGAGCATTCTAATTTCTAGCCGCCTGGCCGAGTGTGGACACCGGACGCTGTCTGTACAGATAGTGCCAAAACAGCGGACGCTCCTGAGACAAGGTAAGTAACACTTCGGCCGAACTGAACATACCTCATTTTCGGACATGTTCGTGCATAAGTTGTTTTCTACCGCTGGTGGGGCTTGAAAGCCACCTCATAATCAAATCTACCCATCTGTTTTGTCTGATTTCTCCTCACTTTCTGTGGAATCGGAACGGATTATATCGTGTCCGTTTTATGTCGACCCGATAAATGTCGTAGGCCTATCGCAGGGCTTGTCAGGTCCAAAGCTTGCGACAGATTAGCGCCTATCGGACTTAAAGATATCGTGTTGTCCAACATAGCTGCCCAGGTCCTTTCCCAATGCCCCGAGGCAATCCCGTTTGGCTGCATGGGACAGACTCTTGTAGAACTCTTTGAAACCCGAGAGTTCATCGGCCTGGCATTCCATTTGATAGAGTGATTCTGGCGGTTTATTTTGGTGGTTGAAAAAATGACCTTAAGTGTGGCTCTTCTGGGTAGGACTATGACGGACATGGGATGTACGTGGTGAAGACACCGAACAAGTTCATCATAAGGTATGCAGCTGCCACCAGGATAAGCTTAGCAACTTCTGGGTGGTGCATTTTTTTGTATTTTAGATGCATAGATGTCCTTGATGTGAACAGCAGGAATGATAATAGGTGACTTTTCAAAAACCTTTGCCTAATCTTCCTGGAAAGCAGTCTTGCCTGCAAGCTGGACTTATCCTACTTTTTAACAAAGAAACAATCCTGCATCAAGCACGGACGTTCTCAACAGAAACCACTGACAGCTGAACATGTAGTTGCTTGGCAAAGGTCACTCTACGTGTATTTGAAATGTGAAACCCGTGTAAACCATCAAGACGTACTGAGTCCATGCTCTCTCCATGTATCTCATTTTCCCGATGGGACCCAAAGGACATCCACGTACTCCAAGGTAAAGAAAGCACAGGGAAGGTTCTAGAGCTAGGGGATACACGATATGCCTGACTCTCTGTGGGTCAAGTGATCCAGGATTTAGAATTCTTTTTAACCCATTGAAAAAGAGGTCAGCAGAATGTTTGCACGGTGTAAGCTTATCTCTAGAGTAAACGTGGACGTCATGGTCGTGGTGTTTCCACTGACGCTTATCACCCCTTCACCTCACCCTTTCTCAAAGGCTCCCACCAGAGACTATATATAAAATATATAGTCTCTGCTCCCACCCCCTGTCTGCAGAAAGCCGTGCTTCACAGGCTCCCG
>JAWQFJ010032252.1:0-17500 GCA_034096865.1 Theodoxus fluviatilis | reverse complement strand
TGGTCGCATTTGATTGGTTCAAAACTAAACATCAAATTAAATTTAAATAAACCCAGATTTCTCCGTCCCTGGGATAGAACCACGGCACTGCGCCTCCCACAGCGTCCAACCCCAAAACATGCTCGTGTCATATCCTAGACCGTAGAGTATCCTAAACCGTGGACTGTGACCTACTTGCATATCATTAACATCACGTGTTCACCCGCCAAACCTTGTGATTGGACAATTCCCCGCAGAGATGACTTTCCCCCGCCTACTCTTGTTATCTAACTGTGATTAGCCGGTTGTAACGGTGGGGTCGGCTCTCTATTGCGGAGGTGCGGAGGGCCGCTATTGCGGGATTTTTTCAACAAAAGTTCCTCAGGCAATTTTGATTCTTTTGTCCTAAAACGCATAAAAAACCAGAATATTTTTGTTACTTTTATTTTTTGAACTTTTTTTTCTATTGCGGGGGGCCGCTATTGCGGGATTTTTTCAACAAAAGTTCCTCAGGCAATTTTGATTCTTTTGTCCTAAAACGCATAGAAAACCATAAAATGTATGTTACTTTTTTCAACTTAGAAAAATTTTCGGGTTTTTATCTTAAAAAAATCCCGCAATAGCGGCCCCCCGCAATAGAAAAAAAAACGAAAATTTTTCTAAGTTGAAAAAAAGTAACATACGTTTTATGGTTTTTTATGCCTTTTAGGACAAAAGAATCAAAATTGCCTAAGGAACTTTTGTTGAAAAAATCCCGCAATAGCGGCCCCCCGCAATAGAAAAAGAAAGTTAAAAAAAAAGTAACAAAAATATTATGTTTTTTTATGCGTTTTAGGACAAAAGAATCAAAATTGCCTGAGGAACTTTTGTTGAAAAAATCCCGCAATAGCGGCCCTCCGCAATTGCGGCCCCTCCCCGTAACGGTGAGCGTTTAATGAAATCTCGGACCCAAAGATTTTTGTCTTTGCTTGTGATTACACAAACATTTCTAGAGGAAAGTACCATTTGATTGGGTATTAAAGTAAAAGAAAACGATGAAAACCCATATTTCGTTTTGAAAACGCATTATAATTAAGCTGATGGCAATGGTGGTGGCGATGGCGATGGTGATGGTGGTGATGGTACCGATAGCGAGGGTGGTGGTGGCGATGGCGATGGTGATGGTGGTGGTGGTGGCGGTGGTAGGGTGGTGGCGGCGATGGCAACGGTGATGGTGGTGGTGGCGGTAGTAGGGTCTGCATGTGTGTCTGTCACCATCATCTTCATGACTTAGTGTGCATGAATCGCGTCATTGTAACAGGCTGTCACAATCACTCTGCTGCGGAGATGTAGCTAGTCGGTGAGCAGAAGACTGCTCGTTTCGATGGGTGAATCAGCAATTCATAAATATTTAGATCGCCTCAGAGCTCCTTGTTCTTATTTTGGGGTGTGGTTTTTCTCTTTGAGAGACCAATTACCACTGTTCTGTCGGACCTGGCAGTAGTCCCCAAGTCCCTGGGTTTGGTTCACTTTTTACATTATAGCTTTGGGACAGAAAGTAGCGGTTGCAAGAGCAATAATGTTGAGAGGACCCTGAAGAGTATAATGTTTTGGTCAGTATTTTCCCATCTCCCACCTACAGTTTTACTGGAAGGTTATTGTAACATCTTTCAATGTTCTTCCTTTTCTTTGAATGATGGTAGAACCCGTCTGACCTCACGACTAGTTTATCAAATGCAGTGAAGGTGATGGTGGCTTAAAAGTGTAAAAGTATCAAATCCAATTTATCTCCTACGTAAACATTATGCAACATTTCAGAAACGTTGGGCGTGCACTCCTGTATTAATGGATGAAACCGCCAGACATTCAAACGCAGGACACGTAGTCAGGGCACGTTAAGAATGGTGGCTTTGTCTTTAAAGGTCGCCATGTTTTTCTGTTGCAGAGCACACCCAACCATCTACACAAACTAAGCCGTGTGTAGTGCATTGCACCAAAGATTATAGGTTACACAAAGATAGTTCATGCCGAGCTTTTGCTCTTTGAAGTTACAAGCAGCTAAAATTGCAGCGCCCCAAGCGGCTAGCACAATGGGAGATGCTTCTGCGCATGTCCGTGAGCCTATAGTCCGTTTCAACATTGCACATTTAAAATGGTGGACATAGTCTCGCTTCGCGCAGAAAAAGCTGAATTTTGGGACACTAGAAACCCCATTCAAAGAAAATGTAAACCATGAACAGCATTAATTTATCAAAGCTGTATGTTGAATGCATCAAAAGGTATTGAAAGCTCCTACTTTTTAACAATCGAAATGCAGGTCACTCGCAGAACCACGTGTGCACGGGTCGACGTGATCGCAACGTTCAATGTTGAAACGGACTATAGGCATCTCCCATTGTCCTGGCCGCTTGGGGCGCAACGTGTCTCGATCCTCACAACATTGAGCTTATGAGCTATCTTTGTGTAACCTATAATCTTTGATTGCACTGCAAACAATTGGTGGCGATTGGTCACCATGTTTTTCTGTTACAGAGCACACCCGACCTACTATACAAACTAAGCCGTGTTGAGTGCATTGCACTGCAAACTATCGGTAGCTATCGGTCATCATGTTTCAGAAATCCCTAAGACTGACTGGAGTGATGAATTGCTGAATGTTAAGGCCGGGAGCAAATGTAAATGAGCGACGAAAGACAAGCAAAGCGGGGTCATGAATGCCTGTATGGTGTTCATTCCGTATGATGAATGTCAAGGCCGCGTAGACGCTTTTATGGTCTTGTTTCCTGTGCTTATTGCACAGAAGTAGGTCAGGCACTGCCACTGTAGGGACAGACGCACGTTGCATAGACGCAAGGAAAGCGAACATCTTCCGAACAATAGGCTGGTATCAACATGTGCCAACATGTGCGCAGACTATTCTAGAGATAACGTGTATCTCGCGTACTGCACGAAATTATAGCGACCAAAACTGCATGTGAGACGTTTACCTGTTGGTAAGACATCCCGTCAGTTGGAAAACTATTCCTGTGGGGTAAGTGGAATAATAAAGTTTCTGAATATATAGTGTCATTCACTGATAAGTTGTGGCTGTGTGCAAATTATATTTTTCATATCTCTCTTCCGCGAATATTGTGACGTGGGGGCAGTTCATGTTTGGCCTCGCAGTGAATGTTTTTCAGACGTTTGTGGATCGCTCTTGCAGAGTTTCACTTCTAGTCGCCACATCATTGTACTATCTTTGGGAATGGTTGTTTATACTATTTGCCTGCTTGTTGGTTGCAGCAAATAAATGTACTGCTTTCTACCGGCAGTTGATGTTCATACAGCTGATTTGATAAATGATGTCGACTCCTACTGCTTGTACATTCGTACTCTGTACTTGACTTGATGTGTAACAATGCCTATTTGTACATTCGTACTCTGTACTTGACTTGATGTGTAACAATGCCTATTTGAACATTCGTACTCTGTACTTGACTTGATGTGTAACAATGCCTATTTGTACATTCGTACTCTGTACTTGACTTGATGTGTAACAATGCCTATTTGTACATTCGTACTCTGTACTTGACTTGATGTGTAACAATGCCTATTTGTACATTCGTACTCTGTACTTGACTTGATGTGTAACAATGCCTATTTGTACATTCGTACTCTGTACTTGACTTGATGTGTAACAATGCCTATTTGTACATTCGTACTCTGTACTTGACTTGATGTGTAACAACGCCTATTTGTACATTCGTACTCTGTACTTGACTCGATGTGTAACAATGCCTATTTGTACATTCGTACTCTGTACTTGACTTGATGTGTAACAATGCCTATTTGTACATTCGTACTCTGTACTTGACTTGATGTGTAACAATGCCTATTTGTACATTCGTACTCTGTACTTGACTTGATGTGTAACAATGCCTATTCCATTGCGGAGTTCGCGCTTGCTTTGTCTGCAGCAAAGATTAAGTACGTCTCGACTGCTCTCTCTTACGTCTCGTTGGAAAACTGCATCTAAAGAAACACACTTTTCGCCAACATTAGAAAAATTACAGTAGCATTGCCAGGAAAGCCAGCCGGCTTTCTTATCACGCATTGAGAAGGGGAACTATATTAATCAGTGATATCTCCAGGCTCTGCGAAACCGACACTATTGTGCCTTTGGCTTAATTAAGGTTTGCACTGCTGATGAGAGAGCAATCTTCTCGCCTAGCCTCCTATGGGATGTGGGTACGAATAATCAGCGAAATACTGGGAGTAACTTGAAGTCTTCATTTACTCCAACCAGCTATAATGTAATTTCGTGATCAATGGCGTTACATGGCCTATGAAGGCTGAGAGGCTGTCAACTTTCATCAACCCGATTCAATCTTGTGGTTAAGACTGGGCTCCGTCCCATGCGACAGCCACTGCCTCCTCCGTCCCATGCGACAGCCACTATGCCTCCTCCGTCCCATGCGACAGCCACTATGCCTCCTCCGTCCCATGCGACAGCCACTGCCTCCTCCGTCCCATGCGACAGCCACTATGCCTCCTCCGTCCCATGCGACAGCCACTATGCCTCCTCCGTCCCATGCGACAGCCACTATGCCTCCTCCGTCCCATGCGACAGCCACTATGCCTCCTCCGTCCCATGCGACAGCCACTATGCCTCCTCCGTCCCATGCGACAGCCACTATGCCTCCTCCGTCCCATGCGACAGCCACTATGCCTCCTCCGTCCCATGCGACAGCCACTATGCCTCCTCCGTTCCATGCGACAGCCACTATGCCTCCTCCGTCCCATGCGACAGCCACTATGCCTCCTCCGTCCCATGCGACAGCCACTATGCCTCCTCCGTCCCATGCGACAGCCACTATGCCTCCTCTGTCCCATGCGACAGCCACTATGCCTCCTCCGTCCCATGCGACAGCCACTATGCCTCCTCCGTCCCATGCGACAGCCACTATGCCTCCTCTGTCCCATGCGACAGCCACCATGCCTCCTCTGTCCCATGCGACAGCCACCATGCCTCCTCTGTCCCATGCGACAGCCACCATGCCTCCTCTGTCCCATGCGACAGCCACTATGCCTCCTCTGTCCCATGCGACAGCCACCATGCCTCCTCCGTCCCATGCGACAGCCACTGCCTCCTCCGTCCCATGCGACAGCCACTATGCCTCCTCTGTCCCATGCGACAGCCACCATGCCTCCTCCGTCCCATGCGACAGCCACCATGCCTCCTCCGTCCCATGCGACAGCCACCATGCCTCCTCCGTCCCATGCGACAGCCACTATGCCTCCTCTGTCCCATGCGACAGCCACTATGCCTCCTCCGTCCATTGTGACAGCCACCATGCCTCCTCCGTCCCATGCGACAGCCACTATGCCTCCTCTGTCCCATGCGACAGCCACTATGCCTCCTCCGTCCCATGCGACAGCCACCATGCCTCCTCCGTCCCATGCGACAGCCACCATGCCTCCTCTGTCCCATGCGACAGCCACCATGCCTCCTCCGTCCCATGCGACAGCCACTATGCCTCCTCCGTCCCATGCGACAGCCACTATGCCTCCTCCGTCCCATGCGACAGCCACTATGCCTCCTCCGTCCCATGCGACAGCCACTATGCCTCCTCTGTCCCATGCGACAGCCACTATGCCTCCTCCGTCCCATGCGACAGCCACTATGCCTCCTCCGTCCCATGCGACAGCCACTATGCCTCCTCTGTCCCATGCGACAGCCACCATGCCTCCTCTGTCCCATGCGACAGCCACTATGCCTCCTCCGTCGTATTGTTTGGTCCGACTATCTCAATGACCCTTGGAGCAGCCATCTTATCTCGCACATGATGTATGTGGCACTCACCTCGAATCTCTGTCAATCTCCTGTCTCTCTCTCTCTCTCTCTCTCTCTCTCTCTCTCTCTCTCTCTCTCTCTCTCTCTCTCTCTCTCTCACACACACACACACACTCACCCAGTGTACGTGCGCACATATACATTACACGCACGCACGCATTCACACATACAAACACACACTCTTTTACTCTCTCTCCTCCTCTGATTTATGCATGCATTTATACTTTTAAAAATCTAAAAGATAGAAATACCGGTACTTTCAAAGCTGCATTGGGGACGAGAGGAAAATTGCGCTTCACTTATACACAACATAATGATCATGATCACCTGGGCCGGTATTCATGGGAAATATCAGCTTTGCCTCCGGTCAAATTGACTCCCTCGATTACGGAACTGTGGTTAATCTAGAACCAGTTGTCAGGAGATTTTCCTATTATGAATCACGCGAAGCCTCCGGCCACTGACCCATCCGCCTGTATCAAGGCTGACTGCGGATGCCCTTCAGCTTATTTCTGACGCGTGTCTATTAGGTGATGTGATCCGGGTGTGGGTGGGTGGGTGGGTGGGTGGGTGGGGGGTGATTCAACCGTAAGGCTACATGATGTGATTTGAGAGAGAGAGAGAGAGAGAGAGAGAGAGAGAGAGAGAGAGATTTGATTGGTTGATTGGTTGATGATTTGATTTGATTTGATTTGATTTGATTTTGGATTGATTGGATTTGATTTGGATTGATTGGATTTGATTTGGATTGATCTTGTTTGATTTGGAATGATTTTGTTTGATTTGGATTGATTTTGTTTGATTTGGATTGATTTTGTTTGATTTGGATTGATTTTGTTTGATTTGGATTGGGATTGATTGATTTGGATTGGGTTGATTGATTTGGATTGGTTTGATTGATTTGGATTGGGATTGATTGATTTGGATTGGGACTGATTGATTTGGATTGGGATTGATTGATTTTGATTGGGGGTGATTGATTTGGATTTGGGTGATTGATTTTGATAGGGGGTGATTGATTTTGATTGGGGGTGATTGATTTGGATTGGGGTGATTGATATGGATTGGGATTGATTGATTTGGATTAGGGGTGATTGATTTGGATTGGGGGTGATTGATTTGGATTGGGGTGATTGATTTGGATTGGGATTGATTTGGATTGGGATTGATTGATTTTGATTGAGATATTGATTGAATTTGATTGAGATATTGATTGATTTTGATTGAGATGTTGATTGATTTTGTTTGAGATTGATTTGATTGATCGATTGATCATTTAATTTCGGCCGACGACCCATCATGTAGGAATATACATATATGTACAAATCAAAAACATTAACATATCAGTTGTAGTCACAGTAGAATATTATCTTCGAAAGAAAGTGACATATCATATCTCGTCAGTATGTAATTTCACTGAGAATACAATGAAATAGCTGTACACCAAGGTAAACATGTTCACATGTAAATGTTTAAATCAATGCTTATCTTGAGCGTCTGGTAAGATCTGACAAGAGGAGAGAGAGAGAGAGAGAGAGAGAGAGAGAGAGAGAGAACTATCTTTATTTGCCGCTAACGGCCTATTGCGTTAAAAACTAGTTTCATAAAGGAAGCTATACATTACTTTACAGAACAATATTCATGCAAACTGTTTGTTCATGAATACATCTGGGTGGATAGGTTCTCTTTTGCACGTTACAACATATCTTTCGGCCACGTACATATAACTCCACGCATCTGTCTACTCACTCAGTATTTCTGAGAGAGAGAGAGAGAGAGAGAGAGAGAGAGAGAGAGAGAGAGAGAGAGAGAGGGGGGGGGTAACGGGGAGGGAGAGAGATTCACTTGCACGTGTACAAAGTGGACATGTTTGCGGTTTACATATTAATGCTCTTTGAGGAAGGAGAAATGAACTGGAATGTATGTCCCATCAACTCAGAAGGAATATATGATAGAACATTCCCCATAAATGGAAACAAATGCTGAATGTCACAGATACATTCTTTTTCGAATTTAGAGGTATTCAAGCACATTTCTTCAAGAAAATACCATTACTACATTATGAATGTGAAAAAGACATTGTAAAACACCTAAACGGTAGATGGGGGCGGAAAAAGAAAATATGTGCATCGGGCGGGAAACGAACCCAGGTTACCCGCGTGACAGGCGATTTTTCTACCATCAGACTACTTATGCAAGAATGGACAAAATGTGTTCATTGATGTGATTCAACATGGTTGCGTTTGCGATTCGATTGAGGTCATCGCCAAACTTGGAACGATAACGTGTTTTTCGGGCTAGACTTGCACCGAGGTGAATGTCATGGTTCAAGCCTATTAATTTTGATTTTATGTGTTTCGTATTCCAATTTAGTGATTCGGTCGTGAATCGAGTGGTTCGGGTGTCTGCAAGATGTGTGAGTTGGAATTGAGTTCAGTTAAAGACGTCACCGATGGCCAAAAGGAAGAAGAGTGAGATCAAGGGAGAGGAAACGTCAGAATTGGCTGGAGAGGAAAGGGTTTGGTTTGGATGGAAAAAGAGGAGATTTTTTGGACCGTTTGGGGTAAGATGAATTGTTTGTGACAAAGTGGAACTGTTTGTGGCAAAGTGAACTGTGTGGGGCAAGGTGGACTGTTGTGGGGCAAAGTGGAACTGTTTGTGGCAAAGTGAACTGTGTGGGGTAAGGTGGACTGTTGGGGGACAAAGTGGAACTGTTTGGGGCAAAGTGAACTGTGTGGGGTAAGGTGGACTGTTGGGGGCAAAGTGAACTGTTTGGGGCAAGTGAACTGTGTGGGGCAAGGTGGATTGTTGGGGGCAAGTGAACTGTGTGGGGCAAGTTGGACTGTTGGGGGCAAAGTGAACTGTTTGGGGCAAGTGAACTGTGTGGGGCAAGGTGGATTGTTGGGGGGCAAAGGGGAACTGTTTGAGGCAAGTTGAATCTGTTGTGCGTGGTGTGTTATATTGTTTGGTGATTACACAGTGTATTATGGTTGTGCAGAAGTGAGTGAGGTTGCTGTTTTGATTTTATCCCTCCAGGTTTACTGGAGGTCCTACAGACTTTATCCCTCCAGGTTTACTGGAGGTCCTACAGACTTTATTAGTCTGTCTGTGTGTCTGTCTGTCTGTCCCGTCTCCACGGCCTATATCTCAAAAACTACTGGACGGATTTGCTTGAGATTTTGCACACTGACTGGAAGTTAGGTCCCATTCAATATTATCAAATTTTCAGAATCGAGGTTTGAAAAGAAAGTGACTTTTTAACATTTTGGTGTTTCAATGAAAATGATTCAACAGACTCCATTTTGCAAAATCTGTGACGTCATCATTTGACGTCGAATAACGTGACGTCATTTGCGAGGAGATTTTTGAAGGAGGGTGAATAGAATAGGAGCGAGTTTTCGCGAGGAACCTGGGTTAGCTACGGTAGGGTCACTGCGCATGTCTGGTTATTTTCTTCGTGGAAACGCTGTTCAGTTGTGTCCAGTCGCAACCCAGGCAACAAGATGGCGACAGCCTTGGCTGATGTGTTGCGAATTTACTGTTGTGAAGAATTAATTGACGAATCTGTGCAATCTGTTGAGTTTTGGGGCTGAAATTTGAATGAAATTAGAAGCAAGCTGTGCTGGGATGTATTTAGGCCGATTGGGGAGGGGGGCGGGGGGGTGGGGGTGGGGGGGAGCGTGGTTTTTATCCCTGCCCTGCTGACAGTCAGAAATCACACCCAAACTCCTGTTGACCTCATTTCTTCCCAAAATAAACATCACTGCTAAAATAAAATGCATTAAAACCAAGACAGTATCCAACCCAGTATCCTAAATTTTTGAAAGGTTAAGTGATTTACAACAATTGTGTTCTCACAATCCGTAACTTTGTGAAAAAACATTTGCAGAAGTTTCTCACTTCGCCATGGCAGCCATCTTGTAACTGGAGTGAACGTACGCTGGGGCCAAGGTTGAACTTTGGTTAACCGGTGACGTCACTCCGGTCGAACCATACCGAGTTTTTGCGACCTCCGGTTCGACTCGAGTCACTTTAGTTGACGCGAAAACTCGCTCAAGAATAGAATAGAATTCTTCGGCTTGCTTAGGCGTCCAGGGCCTATCGCCGATTCTGGTAGTTCTCTGGCTGTATTTTTATTGTTCTTGGCCCGTATTCACGACAGCAATTTATCTTTTTAACACTCGATTTATCTTGACTTCGGTTTAAATTCTCCTATTCATGACGGCGATTTAGCCCTAAACTCGCGTCAAAGCAGAGTGTTAAACTATTCTCCCGAAGTCGGCAAGATAAATAGATAAACCGGGGTTATCGAGAGAGGCAAGATGGCAGCGATTGTGCTTAAGAAACGAATTCATGACAATCTGTTAAGGAAAAACCGAGTATTCCGAGACCGAAGGCACCCGTTAGAAGTATTTAATGATGAAGAGGTGTTCAGAAAGATTCGATTCCATCGAAAGGAAATCTTGGCCATCACCGACGAGATCCATAAAGAAATCAGTCGAACCCAGAATTATTCAAAGGCACAGCAACCGAAAGAATGACGTCGTCCTGCAAGTCCTTCTTGCGCTTAGATTTTATGTAAGCGGCGCATTTCAGGACCAACACACTCATTTCGGTTTCACTGAAGTTTTTTGCCCTTGCCTTTCTCTCTTTTTTCTTGCTAGCCATTTTTTCTATCTACTCCACGTATTTAGATATAGATCAGTGTCTACGCGAAGAAAACACAACGTAACCACGGTAACCACACACGGTGTGTGCGTGAATCACTGAATGAGTACGAATGCACATGTCTGGGTTGAACATCTATAATACACTTCCTCCTCTGTGTGACTGTGTGAGTGTTAATTCAGCGTCTATGACATGCCAAAGGAAAGCAAAGCATGTCATAATAGGAGCTTCCTGAACCTATCCATCATGTTTAAAATATATGGTTGATTGTTCCTGGGCCGATAGCTTAGAAATGGATTAACATGCTTTACAAACACTCCGTCATTGCAATTCTCTAATGGCTCAGCTGGTAGAGCATTCGACTCTTGGTCATGCATGACCAGGTTTGATTCTGTGCTGAAACTTTTTTTTTCTTATCTTTTTTCGAGAGGTTGTGGTTTTGTTGTGTTTTTATGTGTGTTTTCCCCCTCTTTTCTCGAGAGGTTGTGGGTTCGAACCCAATCTTTTCTTAAATTTCAAAACCTGGAGGTTCAGCGCCAGCGGTTTTTATCCCTCCAGGTTTACTGGAGGTCCTACAGACTTTATCCCTCCAGGTTTACTGGAGGTCCTACAGACTTTATCTGTCTGTGTGTGTGTATGTGTGTCTGTCTGTCCCGACTTCACGGCTGATATCTCAAAAACTGCAGGACGAATTTCCTTGACATTTTGCACTCTTACTGGAAGTTAGGTCCGATTGAATGTATAAAATTTTCAAAATCGAGGTTTGAACAGAAAGTGGTTTTTAAGGTCGTACACTCGAAAGCACCTCCCTAATTTGTGAATTGATGGAACGGCGAGGGCTGTTTAGTTGATGGAATGGCGAAATGACCTCTTGGGCAGAACAATGGGAGAGGTCAGCGCCACGCAGCGGCTATGACAGCTGGGAGATAAGGGAAGGGAGGACACGGGCAGGGGAGGTAGGGGGGGGGGGGGAGGGAGAGAGAGAGAGAGAGAGGTTGCGGGTTCGAACCCGATCGTTTTTTTCCGTTTTTTAATGCCAAAACCTGGAGGTTCAGCGCCAGCGGTTTTTATCTGTCTGTGTGTGTGTCTGTCTGTCCCGACTTCACGGCTTATATTTCAAAAACTACTGGACGGATTTCCTTGAGATTTTGCACACTAACTGGAAGTTAGGTCCGATAAAATGTATCAAATTTTCCGAATCGAGGCTTGAAGAAAAGTGGTTTTTTAAGGTCTTACACTCCAGAACGCATCCCCAAATACGCGATTCATGGAATGGCGAAATTGCGTAATGTGTGACGTCATCAACAACGTGACGTCATTTGCGAGTAGAGTTTTGATGATAATGGATTTTGAGAACATTGGTGAAAGGATAAAGAAGGATTTTTTACGATGCAAGTAGTCAATTGATGGAATGGCGACCCACTCTACAGCCACGCCCCTTTTCTCGCTGTATCTCGCGTGGTTATAATTGCTGGCGCCAAAATGGCTTCCGAATGAACGCTGATTCGTTGCATTGTATTCCGGACATCATTTGTGTCTCATTTTTGCCAGACAGTGAGAAGATTTCTCAGACTGTGATAGACAGGGGTATGAATAAATACCACTCAAGTTATTTAGACGAAATTAAGATCTATGAGCAAGCGGAATAAACGGTCGAGTTGACAGCTTGGTGCTTCAGATCAATGCGAAAAAATGAAGCTCCATGGCATATCGACTTTCTTTCCATCTTGACGCTGCTAAGCAGAAGATCAACCATCCTCATTGCTCGTGCAAAGCTGGGTAAGTGTTTTTTTTAAATAATCATTTATCTGTTACTTGTTTGATGGAGTAACCTAAGCTCGCATTCCAAAATTGTAGAACCTACTGTTGAAGTGTTGTGTGTGGAGCCAAAAAGCTTGCGCAACTGTCCTTCGCACTGACTGTCCTATGCACGGACTGTCCTTTGCATTAACTGTCCTTCACACTGACTGTTCTATGCACTGACTGTCCGATGCACTGACTGTTCTATGCACTTTCACACTGACCAGTGCACAGAATGACCGGCACATGTCCGAAGCACTGGTGAGCGCGACAAAAACTTGGAGCGGACTGTTAGATCTTTACCCACTGTAGAAAGCGCACTTCCCCTCCTCTCCTTCGTGACTATCTCCTTGTCAGTGTGAAGGACAGTTAATGCAAAAGACGGTCAGTGCAAAGGACAGTCGGTGCATAGGACAGTCAGTGCGAAGGACAGTTGCACAAGCTTTTTGGATCCACACACAACACTTCAAGAGTAGGTTCTACAATTTTGGAATGCGAGCTTAGGTTACTCCATCAAACACGTAACAGATAAATGATTAAAAAAACAACAACACTTACCCAGCCTTGCACGAGCAATGAGCAGTAATGTTCAATTTCTAATGCAGATCTGAGACTCACCCCCGCACAGACTCCTTTGCTTTTATTCAGCCGGTTGAGATTTAGCTGCTTGTGTGGCCACGGAAAAGAACGTTATAAATGCTTTACAAATACTCTGCCATATCAATTCTCTAATGGCTCAGCTGGTAGAGCGTTGGACTCTTGGTCATGCATGACCAGGTTCGATTCTGCGCTGAAACTTTTTTTTCTCTCTTTTTTCGAGAGGTTGTGGGTTTCAACCCGACCTGGTTTTTTGTGTTTGTATGTGTGTGTGTGTTTTTCCCCCCTCTTTTCTCGAGAGGTTGCGGGTTCGAACCCGATCTTTTTTATTTTTTTTTAATGCCAAAACCTGGAGGTTCAGCGCCAGCGGTTTTTATTGGTCATAAAATTGTTTGTCCTTGTGATAATTACCTTGTTTTGTCATTTATTGGTTGGCGAGGGTGTAGGCAAGGTCATTAAACAATCATCTGTCCGGGGGTTGTCTTACCACCTAAGCAGCCCATACACCCGGCCGCGACAGTGAAAGGTACGATGATGTACATGTAGAACTGGACAAGAAATTCACATTTAGGCGTCAGGACATCGTGCAACTTTACAGAAGAACTGTTCAAAGCCATTGAAATTCCAATGCGACGGAAGTCAGTCGTCAAGTTTTACCTCTGGTTACAGTTTTAACGGTGGAGGCCCCCTCCGTTGAATTTACGTCCGGTCAACACCAGCGGGAACCCGTACCATGTGCCCATGAATGCATGGTACTGGCAATGTATCTCTGATCAGAGAGTTAAGCACCGGAAGTTGAGGTTTACCTCCGACTCTTCCATGGATACCGGCCCTGAAGACCTCCCTCCCCTGCCCCTTTCCCTCCCTCCCCTGCCCCTTTCCCTCCCTCCCCTGCCCCTTTCCCTCCCTCCCCTGCCCCTTTCCCTCCCTCCCCTGCCCCTTTCCCTCCCTCCCCTGCCCCTTTCCCTCCCTCCCCTGCCCCTTTCCCTCCCTCCCCTGCCCCTTTCCCTCCCTCCCCTGCCCCTTTCCCTCCCTCCCCTGCCCCTTTCCCTCCCTCCCCTGCCCCTTTCCCTCCCTCCCCTGCCCCTTTCCCTCCCTCCCCTGCCCCTTTCCCTCCCTCCCCTGCCCCTTTCCCTCCCTCCCCTGCCCCTTTCCCTTCCTCCCCTGCCCCTTTCCCTCCCTCCCCTGCCCCCTTTCCCTCCCTCCCCTGCCCCTTTCCCTTCCTCCCCTGCCCCTTTCCCTCCCTCGCCTGCCCCTTTCCCTCCCTCCCCTGCCCATTTCCCTCCCTCCCCTGCCCCTTTTCCTTTCCTCCCCTGCCCCTTTCCCTCCCTCCCCTGCCCCTTTCCCTCCCTCCCCTGCCCCTTTCCCTCCCTCCCCTGCCCCTTTCCCTTCCTCCAGATACGGGACCTCATCGCTCGGCTGCTTGATGCGTCTGGTGAGTTCCAGAGTTTTAGTAGAGGAGAGTTTCCTTGCAAACAATATAATCTCCAACGGGACGGACTTAACCTGCATGGTGTCGATGTCCTTCCTGCCGCTTAGCCTGTTTCTCCGTCAACCCCCTGTGGGGTGGGGGTTAGAATATACCCCCTGTGGGGTGGGGGTTAGAATATACCCCCTGTGGGGCGGGGGTTAGATATACCCACCGTGTCACCCTAAGCCACCAGTAAGAAGCGAATAAGAGGGAAAAGGAGACCTGACTGTACTTACTCTGACCAGAGATTATTGTGATCCACTGCGGAGGGGCCTTCAAACTCCAGTTGTTCGTTCATCCGTTCGTTCATTCATTCGTTTGTTCATTCGTTCATTCATTCATTCATTTCATTCAATCATTCACTCTCCTTATGTCCTCTTTTCTTTCCCTCCTACTCCTTCCATCATACGTTGTTTCTTCCTCCTCCACAAAGAGTACGTGATAAGTTCGTGTTATTGAATGAGTCGGATATTTCTGACGCGTCCATTACGAACTGTGCATACTTGATGTGTGCATTGAAGTTGCTTCTGTTGTACACACGACGCTCTCTGATACTTTTTTTTCAGTACAGAAAGAAACCCACTGGTACATTACAGTACCCACAATGCACTGCACTGCACCACATAGTATTACACTAAAGCACTGTCCCATTTAAATAGGGTAACGTGTGTGCGCGCGAGCACGCATGCACACACACGCACGCACGCACACACACGCACATACACATACACACACACACGCACACACACACACATACACACACACACGCACACACACATACGCACACACACGCACACACACACATACACACACAACCACACACATACACACACACACGCACACACACACACACACACACGCATACACACACACACACACACACTTACACACAGACGCATACACACATACACACACACACGCACATACACATACACACACACGCGCGCACGCACACACACACACACACACACACACAAACCTCACACAAGACCACAGATATGAAATAAAACGCATCCAAGGCGCACACTCAAACGAAGTACTGAAAAAGGAAAAACAATCAAAGAGTGCGTTGCGGGCAGTTCCACTTCGTCATCAGGAGCCAAACAAATGTGCAAGAGTTATGTGTATCGCTGGTTGCACTTGTGATCTGATCATAACTGTCCCATATAAGTCATTGGCTACTTTGTTTTCTTGTTACAGGTAGCTCGGCTGTTGTGGCCTGGGAAACGCAGGCCGTCATCGGGGACTTTCCTTGGACCTTGAGAGCAGGCAGCAAACATGCGGAAAAAAAAGCTGTTTGTCTTCCTGGTGTTCATGATCGTCTTCATAGGAGTTGCCAGACTCTGGTTTATACCCTGGTGCTATGACAAGGAGCTGCATTCGCTGCCTGACCACACCAAGCTCATTGAAATGGTGACGGAAGTACCCTGGTTCCGTGGCTATGCTGAGCGCTACGGCGCCTTCAAGGGCTGTGCTGTGGACGACTGCCACATGACTCGATGCCAAGGCAAGAGGACTCCGGACGCCCTGGCCTTCTTGGCAGAGGCGCATAGCCCGAGAGTGTTCCTGCCCAAAGCTCCAGGTCAGACCTGGTTTTACATCACATGGGAGAGCCCTGTCACGGTAGGCGAGTTAAACGGACAGTTCACGCCTGATCTGTATTCCAAATTTGACCTGGCGATGACATACAAGGACGGCTCAGACATCTACATGCCCTATTCCACTGTGGTAAAGCTGGAGAACCCTCCAAAGAGAAACCTGACCGCCGTGATGATGCAGAAGCGAAGACTGGCGGCTCAGGTTTCCAGCCACTGCGAGTGCCAGAGTCGCCGAGCGGACTACATTCGCCTGATGCAGCAGTACGTTTCTGTGGATGTGTATGGCAAGTGTGGAAGCAGGTCCTGTTCTTCTAATTGCTTTGCACTCATCAACAAGGAGTACAAGTTTTACCTCTCCTTTGAAAACTCTCTTTGTGCCGGATACATAACCGAAAAATTCTTCTCTATATATGATATGGACGTGGTGCCTGTAGCGAGAGGATATACGAATTATTCTAAACTCTTCCCACCCAAAACTTTCATAGATACCCGGGACTTCCCCACCGTCAAAGCCCTGGCGGAGTACCTGGAGTACCTGGACAAGAACGACACTGCCTACATGGAGTACCTGGAGGCCAAAGCTACGTACAGGTCTACCTACGCAATGCCAGACATCAGAGATAACTTTATGAAGGAAAAATTTTGCGACCTGTGTTATCACATGCATACAAAAGTGCCACTAAAACGACGACAACGCGATTTCCGAACCTGGTGGTCGAAAGAAACTAGTTGCGTTGAGCCCAGAGACATTGTGTGAGTGGTCATTCGCCGGGCAAAATGTTGTTTTTCATTACTGGACAATTTGTGCCCAAGAAATATGTTTATGAAGAAACCTGATCTTTTACTGCAAAGTGATCCGTGCTGCTGACTGCGCGTTTACCCCAAATATCACGACTATTTGGTCTTAGTTCACGTTCTCATTACAGACCACCTGGTCATAGATTGCGATAGACTATTACTGTTTTCAAATCTAGCACATCCTCCTCCTCATCCTCCTCCTCCTCCTCCTCCTCCTCCTCCTCCTCCTCCTCCTCCTCCTCCTCAATATCATCATCATCATCAATATCATCATCATCATCATCATCATCATCATCATCATTATGCAGCATTATATTTGCTTATGGGCTGACCAACTTCTGGAATGTGCGCCCATTTTTAATGATGCTATGACATATGGCGTTGTCGTGGAAAGGAAATTTTTTAAAACTGTTGAATGCATTGATAGAGAGTTTATTTGTTCACAACCGAAAATAGTTTGTCTTTTTTAGGGCACAGTGAATTGTGCGGGTAGAAAAACGCCCATATGCGAAAGCATTTTGCATATTCCATGTACATTTGTTTTAAGACAGACAAAAAGCAGCAGAGGAAGGAAATCGTGTACATGTTCACTTCGAGCAAGAGATACATCGGCAAGTGGTTGAAGGATAATGGGATTGGTTTTCTCCCGCATGTGGAGATCAGTTATTTTTCCTCTGGCTGTGAAGAAAAGTACATTTTCTTCTGCTATAGAAGAAACGGTTTGTGGCACTGTGTTTTTCAGCACCCGGTTCATATTCAACGTCTAAGGCGTTGGCA